>VZTI01002128.1:202866-213782 GCA_013397865.1 Struthidea cinerea | reverse complement strand
AGGGCATCGCCCGCCCGCCCCGCCGGGACAGAGCGCCGGGAGCCGCGCCGGGACGGCCGCGCCGAGGCACCATGCGGGCTGCGGGGCTGCTGCCGCTGCTGCTGCTGCTGCTGCTGCTCGGTGAGTGCCGCCTCGCCCCTCTTTCCGTGCCTTCTTCCCCGCTTCAAGCATCCCTCGCCCTCTCGCCGCGCTCCGCTTTTCCCGTTACTGTCGGCGAGTTTGGCGGAGAAGGAGCTGGGGGTCGCCGGGCGCCCGCCCGGCTCCTGCCTGCAGCTTATCGCGCCCCTTATCGGAACCCCGGGCACATCCAGCGCTCCGCGGCAGCGCAACTTGGGGCGCGGGAGCCGCAGTGCTGCTCCTCTCTGCGGCGGGATGAGCCCGACCCTCCGGCGCTTCCCTCCCGCATCCCTCTCCGAATGCCCCCGCTCGGGGGTTCGGGCTCCTGGGAGAGCGATGCGCGGAGCGCCGAGCCTCACACCCCGCTTTTGGGGTCCCATCGAGCAAGGGGGGACCTTGGGTTCACTGTTCTTGCCGCGGTCCAGCGCGCCAGGTGCTGCACCCGTGGAGCGTGAGCCAGAGATGGCGCGGGAGGAGAGGGGGGAAAACTGCTGGAGACAGCAATTCCCTGGTGGAAGTTGATGGTGGAGTTGGAAAAAGGTTAAACTGGAGGCTCTTAGGGATGGGTCGTGCTGGGGAGGTTTGGGAGAGGAAACAGTGCCTGGGGTGCTGTGGTAGTGTTGGGGTTCAGGGTGAGGTTCGGGGTGATGGAGTGGGAGTTCTGGTTCTCTGGTGGGGTGTTTTGTTGGAGACGTGGCCATAAACCACATGGAAAAGTAGCAGGGAAAGGAAATGAACTGGTTCTTTCCAGAGTGAATAAAGGTAGGGAGGAGTGGGGCATTTCTTCTGTGTAATCAGGGAAGGCGAGGGAGATGTGAAATCAAAATAAAATAAAATAAATGAAATAAAAAATAAAACAAATTTTTAAAAATACAATAAAATACTAGCAGGTGAAATCCTGCTCCAACCCATGTCTCCCAGAAGAGCCTCTGCAGAGCTGAATGTGCCTTTATTCAAGGTAACAAAAGCTGGGGGATGCTCCGGAGGTAAAAGCACAAGTGGAGGCAGGGCCCTGGGGATTTAACTCTGGGGTGAATTCCCAGAGGTCTGGCTGAAATCTCTGCCTACTCCTTTTTCTTTCCTGCTCCTCTCGGGACTCACAGGGTTTGGTAGTGAGCAGGTGTTAACCCCCATCTGTCCCTGATGCAAACATGGGCTTTAAGAGAGATTTCTCTTCCCATTAAAACTCAGGAAGCCCTGAGCATCATTAATATTGGCGTAAAGTAGGAGCTGTTAATGCAGTTTTTCTTGTGCTGGCCAGAATTTAGCTGAGCTTCGCTGACTTTGCCTGCTCAGAAGGTTTTGATCTGTTTTCTAAAATGAGATGATAAATACACTGGGATTGGGAAAAAACGGGCTGTTAGTGGGAGGATGGTGTTGGGGACCTGTCTCTGTAACACTCTGAAGTGATCCTATTACACCTTTCTCAGAAATTATTTGATTCAATCCTTCCAAACTGTTTTTTCTGCCATTCGTTGCTGCTCTTAAGTTTTGAAATAAGCTCCTTAGAGACGCTTTTATCTTGCTCCCTGGGTACTGGCAGCAAGATTTTCATCCTTAGGGGCAAGATAGGCATCCTTATTTGCTGTTTGGGCTCGGAGTCCCAGCAGTGCTTAACCCCAAGACTGGTATCTGCTGTGATCATCTGAGTTACTCAAAGCGTAAAATTAATCTTTTTTTTTTTTTTCTTCCTCCTTAAATAGGAAGAAGTTGGGTTTGTAAGTGAAACTGTAAGATTTGGGGTATCTCAAGAAATAGTGATTGGGATGGAGACTGAATGATTTGCTGTGTTTAAATTGGATGTGAAATGAGAGTTGGGAGTTCAGAGCTTGTTTTTGGATGGTGGCAACCTCTGTGTGTGGGGCAAAGCAGAACCAGCCCAAGGTTGCTGAAGTTTTTTAAAAGCAGCTCTCTGGGGTAGAGCAATTTCCCTAGAAACACTGACTTCCAGGCTTGTACATCCCAATCCCCTGGTTCTGCAGAGATTCCCCTTTATATCCCGGCTTAAATCAGAAGAAAATCAGCCTCAGACAAGGCACAGCCAGTGTGTACAAAGAGAGATGCAGCAAATATGGCATCAGGCAAAAAACATCTTCAAATTCCACCAGAGGCTCAGAGTTACCCACTACAGCATCTTCATGGGATATTTTACTTTATTTTATTTATTCTTTCTCTACATTGCATCTTGTATTCCCACAGGGGATCTGATAGCAAAATTGCATCAGGAAGAGACAAACAGTACTTTTTATTCTCAGGGGATTCAAAAGAGCCACAGCTCAAACCTGTCCTGGGGGCAAAAAAGGGCAGGAAGGGCTTTTACCAGAGATCAAGCACCGGGCTCAAAGCAAACCACAGATTGATGGGTTTGAAATCCTTGTTGCCAAAACACCGCTTTTCATTCCCAAAGCTGAATTCCCAGGCTACCTCCCTGGTACTGGGAGTTCGTGTTTTCCAGGAGCTGTCAAAGATGTGCGTTTTTAAAAAAAAAAAAAAAAACAAAAAACATTTCATCCATTGAATACTAATCCTGACATGGGCAGGAGGAGGCAACTGGGGCCATGTCCCCAGGAGGAGAAAAAAAATGTTTAACTAGAGGGTTTTGGAATCAGCATCAAAGCAGAGAGACTCTTCTAATATATTTCGTCTCGGAGGAACTTTGAAAAGGTTTTTGCAACCTTTTTGCCATTTTAGCAGCGCAATGCCTTCAGTTCCCTGCACAGACACCGTAACACTACCCCGGGGGCTGCTTGGGAGGCTTAATTAAAGAATTGTTTGTAAATCATTTGAAGATTCCTGGATGAAAGGAACTGGAACCATGCAATATACCGATTTAATTCCAGGGAGTTGCTCTAAAGGCTTGTGACGAGGGTGATCATTCATGCTGGTGGTGACGGGAGACCGGCTGGAAATATCTGCCCTCAGCATTTCCAGGGAGAATGGGGTTGCACTTTGGTTATTAGTTTCCCTATAAACCATGTGTTTTCTCTCCCCATCTGCACTTCTAAAAGGTCTAAAGCCACCAGCATGAGTTCTGGGGTATTTTTGGGGACTGAGGGAGGTCAGTTACAGCCAGTGAGGATCCCTCTGGCAGTGCAGTGCCCCCCTATTATCCCGGGGCTTTTATCACTCTGCGAGAGCAGAGAGGAGCTGTGGGGTTTAGATGCCCTAAATTTTGCCCCTTTATCCATGATGCTGCTCTGGGTGGCCCCTTTGCCCTGTCCCCAAGGACCCACCACAGCACCCAGAGCCCCCTGAGGCTCTGCAGGGCCAGGGAGGAGGGGTGAGTGGGTTTTTATCCTTACAGGGTGATGCTCTGTGGAGGTGAGATTCTGGTGTAACATCTGCCTGAGCTGCTCTGTGCTACGGGGGCTCAAACCCCAAGCCCAGGTGCCTTCATCAGCTTCATCTCCAGGTGGTCCAGGCGGGATGAAGCCCATGGCAAACCCACCTGGGGATGTGCAGGAATTCCTCCCTGCCCGCTGCTGAGCTGATGGGGAGTGACACTTAAAAATGCGCAGGTTGTGAACCTGAATATCCACCTGATCTCCAGTGTTGTTCCCAGCCTGACACCACTCCTGCATGACCAAGAACCACCCTCAGCTCTGCCCAGAGCAGAACAGCACGAGAGGGTTTGAACTCTGCAGGAATCCGGGTGGCCCGGTCGGGTCCATTCCCCGTGTGCAGGCATGTGAAATCTCACCAGCCCTCTCCAGAGCTTTCGCACGCTCCTGCCAACTTCCTGCTCGAGAGCCTGTTTACGTGCTCAGCTCCTTCCACAACTGGCCCATCTCCACCTAAGGATGTTGTTTCTGAATTCTTGCAATGCCTGCCCTTTCCTTCACGGAGAGATCCTGAGCAACCCTTGTTGTTTTTTTTTCCACTCTCCAGGCATTTGTTGTTCTCCAGCTACCTGTGCTCCGTCCATCGCAGCCCCCAGGGCTTTGCCAAATACTCCACGTGGCAGAGAGCAGTTCCTTTGGGCTTGGAATTGCCAAACAAATCCATAAAGTCTTTCTCTTGCAGTTTGTGAGACTCTGCATGGGGGTCTTGCTGGTCCTTTGGGGATGTGCCACCCATCTTCCCCAAAAACCTCTCTGTCTGCCATTAGGGCTTAATAAAAAAAAATCCCTATTTTTTTCCCTCAACCACCTGGTGGGATGGTGTCCCACACCCCGGGGTGAGGGTGCTTCCTCCTGTGCTTCGTTATTTGGAGGTTTGGGGACAGTTTGTCTGCATTTCGTTGGGTTTTAACTGCTCTAATTATGTATTTGTTGGGCTGAAGCCTCGCGGTGTTTTGCTTTGAGGATCCTTGAGGAAAACAAAGATCCACTTAAAACAAGCAGGAGGGAGGTGCTCTGCCCATATCACAGCTCCAGAGGTGCCTAAGCATTGGGGCTATCCAAAAACCTGCTAATTTTTGTGCTAAAAAGCCCTGTCTGGAAGGTAGACAGAGCCGGGGAGAATCAGATAATCTTCCTTGTTACTGTACAGAAATCATAGAAGATTTTTTTCAGCTATGAACTGAAGAGGTGAAATGCTGTTTAAAGGACTGGCTGTGGTGGAGTCTCTCTATTTTTCTTATGTTTGGTGGAGAGACCGTGCAGTGAGTGGTGAGGGATGGGGAGATTCTCTCAGCTGGGGCTGCTGCGGTACAAACAATATCGAGAAATGTTCAAAAATGTAGATGTGGTGCTTAGGGACATGGTTTAGTGGTGGACCTGGCATGTTAGCCTAATGGCTGGACTTAACGTTTCTAGAGGGCTTTTCCTACAAATGATTCCATGATTCCATAGGCAGGGACACCTTCCACTGTCCCAGGCTGCTCCAGGCTCTGTCCAGCCTGGCCTTGGACACTTGCAGGGATCCAGGGGCAGCCACAGCTTCTCTGTGCAACCTGTGCCAGCCCTCACAGGAAACCTGAGGTTCCTTCAAGGGTGACTGAACCTGTTTCAAGTTACCTTCTGGCTTTGAATTGCAAAAAATGCTGGAAATGGTGATTATTTGAGGGAAGCTTAGAAAACGGCAATAGTAACCTTACTGCTTTCAGGGGGTGCAGAGCTCTGTGGTGGCTTATTTGGGGTGACTTTTGGGGGTTAGATGCCCATATCCACTTGATTTGAGTTGTTGTGTGTCTTAAAACCGGCCTGTGGCACTGAATATTGCTGAAATCCATTGGGAACCAGAAAATGCCAGGATACCCTAAAGAGAAAAAAACACCCCTCTCTCCTTCAAGAGCTGAGCTCCAAACTCCACAAGCACCAATATCCTTCATTGCTCATCTGCCTGTTGGGTCTCAGGTCTTGCTGATGGAAGCTTCCTCATCACCAGATGTGCCTGTTTAGCAAATCTTTGCATCCCTGCAGCTCTGCGTGTTGCAGGCACCTTTTCTGCCCCGTAAATAACGCGTGCCTCACGCCTCGCTTGGCCGCAGGCCAGGAGCTCTCAGCAGACACCGGTGGCAGTTTGGTGACAAAGCGTTGCAAGGACACAGGGAGAATTCAGACAACTTATTAAAATCAGCTCAGTGTGATGTCTCAGCACCAAGCAGAGAGCGTGAGGGGGAAGGAACGGGAGTGAACGGTTTTTTTTTGGGCAATGGGAATTCCAGCACTGCTGGAACATCTACTTTTAGATGTGCATCCACAACGAACCAGCAGAGGGAACAGGCCAGGCTGAGACCTGGTTTTCAGCAGGACTCCATTTGTGAATAATGTCCAGGATTCTGTGTCTTGGGGCTGGGTAACACCAGGAAGGGAACGGGCTTCTCTTTGGACAAACAGGGATGACTGGACTTGAGGAGGAAGGGAAAATTGGAAGTCACAGTGTGACTCTTCTGCTTTTTCCTCCCACTGAGGGACCCAGGGTAAGGCCATGTAGGTTCAGATATTTAACTAAGGTGCTTAAGGTTGAAGCTGAGTTATCCTTGAATCCAGCTGCGTCTGAAGGCAATTCAGATGTGTCTTGGGATGATTTGTCCACTAGAGATGCTTGTTTCCATAAATGCTCCCCAGCATGGTCTGATGTCGCTGCAAAAATATCCAGGATCTGCCCCTGGAAACATTTATGTTGTGTAATGCTGTCTGTACGTGCTTAAAAATATTTTTAAAATTTGGTTTCGGGTTTTGGAAGAACTTCTTGCTGGTGGGTCAGGAGTGCACCCTAAAGGCTGCAAAATGAACAGGCAAATAAGAAGAACGCGGTCCTTGGGCTCAAAAACCAAATCTGTGCTTGTTGTCAGGTGCAGGACAGATCCTTAGAAATAGGCAGAGATGGGATCTGCGTTAAAAGCTCCTCCAAAACTGAAAATGTAGTTTTTTTATTTCTGAGTCGGTCCCATTTTAGATGTTGCTTTGAGGTCTGCTTCATATCCTTATCATCCTTAATAAAAATTGGATTAATCCAGTGGCTTTTTCTCCATTTCACAGGCTCTGTGTGCAGGGAGCTTTGGTCTTAGGCCACATGGCTGATGAGGGTGGTGAAAGGGGGAAGGAAGGTCATTTTGCAGTGGAAGAGAAAGTCCTCAGTTATTAATGGCAAAGGCTGAAATTTTCTCTCTCAGCCCTAATTGATTTTGGCAAATTTAACTGGAGGAGGAGGTAGAAATTGGCTTAGAAATTAAGCTCTGGTACTTAAATAGATATCAGATCTGTTGTAGAAAAATGAGGAGACAGCCTTGTTAGACATTTAGTCTAAGTGGCTTCTGCTGGATACAGGCAAAGAGAAAAATACCCAACTTCTAACTTGGACAAAGGGGACTCGAAAGGCTCTTCAGAAAGGCTTGGAGAAACTCTGTTTGAGAAAGTCCTTCTTTGAAACCTAATAGCAAAGACCACTTTTTTTTCCCCCCCTCCTCCCTGGAGTCCAAAGGCAGGAGGGCGAGATAAGACATTCCACCACATAGGCAAATGGGGGGAAAAAAAGGGAAAAGTTTAAATGATACTGCTGCAGGCTGTGGAAAGTGGAGCGCTCTCAGGGTGACTATTATGTGCTGCTTATCAAAGTACTGTGAGCTCTGACTGTGAGAAAAAGCAGAGTAGTTAAAGAGATGCTCTGTGCCAGCACGGATCTGGTTAGCAGTGATTATACTGGAACAACATCAAGTAACCAAGGTCCTCGAGATTAATCTATATCCACATTAAATAAGCAATAAAGTCGTCCTCATTGGACATTTCTAATTGATCAAGCAACAGAAGAAACGTTTAAAGCACAGGTAAGGGAAGAAAGTTTTCTGAGCCAGTTAATAAGGAGCAGCCTGAAAGCAGGTTGTGATTGCACGACTCCAAACCAGTATTCTCATCATGCATTTTTTTCAGCCACCTCTCTCTGCTGGGCAACCTGGTTCAGTTTAGGAGCCTGAATGAATAAAAATAACAAATAAACAAACAAGAATTTGTTCCGTGAGTTTTTCTTGGAGAAAGCAGCAACACGCAGTAAAAGCATAAAACAGCCTCCCCCTGTTTTATTTTCTTCTTTGTTGTTTTTTCCTTCTAGTATTGGTCTCATTTTTAGATGGATCAGCCCCCTGATCTGTTTTGTCACAATGCTAAGAAGTGTTTGTGCTCTCCACTGCCTCATTCTGAGGGCACACAAACCACAGCAACGCCATAAACACCCCAAAATCCTGTGTGGGGACAAAAAGCTGCGATACCTGTGCTGCAAATGCAATGAACCAGCAATTCTGGGGCTCCCAAAAATCCTGATCCAACTGAGAGACGACCAGAAAAAAATAGAAACAAAATGGGACAGGGCATCCCATCAGCTGTGAAGCCAGAAGGCAAAATTCACAGCCTTGAGCCCAAATTTCAAGCGTGCAGGAGTTAATCTCCCCATCACCTCTGCTTTCCCGAGCCTCAGGGTCATTCCCATGCCAAAAAGCCAAGGAGAGATGCTGATCTCTTTGACATAAAGAATAAATTTTCCTGCCCCGTACAGTACGTGGAATACTGTGGAAAAAGAAAGTTTAGAGATTAATGCAACACCCCATTAGAGACAATTATTTTGTTTCCTTAAAATTTTCCCAGATGTCTAAAAAAAGCCCTCAAGGCTCTCAGTCCATATGATTTTGTGGGCTTCTAAGACAGTTCCTGCCCACGAATGGCACCAATAAATCCCCATTAACCGCATTCAACAGGAGAATGATCTTTTTTTCTCATTAAAGCCTCACAAAGGGTTCAAAACCTCATCTTATGGCAGGGTGCTTTGATTTAAATTGATGTGGCTTAAATTATGAATTTTAATCACGACTTAAAATACGGAAGGAGAAAGTCATAATTTGAATGATTTGATTTTAATCATGTTTTTCATTTACAATTCATGGCTGTATCTCTTAAGCAGGGCTGGTTCTCCTCATTGTAAAACCTGGAGATTTACAGCCCACTCTTGCCTTTCAGCTGTGTTTTCTAACCAGGCTGGCACACTCTGAGCATATTTGTTGAAGGAATTTTATAGCCCGAGACCTCTCTATTTTGATTTCTAATTTATGCATCTCTGGAGTCCTCCTTGGTAATGATGAATAAAACTAATTTAGGGTTTATTGGTGGAAATCACTCTTTGCTTGTAGAGGAAATTTCTGTTAAATTGACAAATGCAAAAGAGCATTTAAAATTCCTCTAAGATACATCAAATTACTGAGGACCTGGGTACCTTACGCAATAAACTTTTCAACAAACTTTTGAGTTTAGTGCTAAGCAATTCACTGAGCAAATCTGGAGCGTCAGTCTGCGATGGAGTTAGTGACTGAACTGAACTGTTCTGGGTCTCTCGAGGGTTTCAAATAAACAGGAGTCGTTCTCTTAAAATTCACTTTTGCTGGTGAAAATGGGAGAGGAAACAATTTTATTTTTCGGCTGCCAGTTTCCAGTTGTTTTCGCAGCTTGGAATTAACTGTTTGTGGAGCAGCTGAATGTGTCTCTCCTTGATCTGCAGAGGGAATTTCAGTGGATCACTGAGGTTTATGCACGTAACTTTTGACTGTCTGACTACCCCATGCTGAATGTCTGGATACCCTGGACATCTGCCCATAGAGTGAGCAGAAAGCAATTAAAGAGAAGCAAAAATTAACAAGGTTTCCTTTAATTGGCTGCCCTGTTTTTGTCTCAGATCCAAATCCAGCCCCACTTAGTGTTGGAAAATTCGAGTTCCCCAAGTGCCACGGGTGTCCTGGTTGGCTTTAGTCTCACCGCAATATATTTAATGGGTTTTTTGGTGCCAAATGATAAAATTTGGTCTCTCAAAAATTCGGAAGAGATTTGGCCTTGATGGATTGTGGCCCATTCCACTCATCCAGCCTGTTGTGATGTGTGCCCTTGCTGATCCAACATGAGAGCAGTTTCTCCAGCAAGCTTGACAAATAAAACTTTGCTGTTTAAGGCAACAGTCCCAGAGGGGAGAAAAAGAAGGAAAATAAAATAATTCTGAGGTGATTGTGGTTGCCACTCCTGCCGTCACTGCTTTGCACGAAGCCGTTCCAGTGGGAGGGACACACCTGCTTCTGCTGCAGGCTGATAAAGGTCTCTGATAAGCTCCAGTTTGACCCAGCTCAAGGTGGAGGATGCACTAACAGACCCTGGGCCGGTTCCTGCATCCCTCACTCTGCATTTCCTCAGCCCAAATCCCTCTCAGGCTCTTGGGAGGAGCAGCATCCCATGATGGCCGTGCTCCCAAGAAGCTCTTCCGTGGAGAGTGGTTCTCAAAACCTGGCCAGTAATTCACCATCTCACCCCAAACATTATTATGTGGGGAGTTTTCCAACCAGGAGAAGGTTGATAGTGGATGGGGTGGTGCTAAGCAATTCCTAATGAGGACAAGGGTGGACAACACAACCCCCACTGTCGGCTGCCCCGTGAAGGACAAAGCCTGTCACCCATCACTGCCCACGCTTCCCATTCCAGGTTTCTCCAAATCATGGCTTCAGTTGCTGGGGGTGATTAAGGGCAGCCAGTTTGGGGGAAAAAAGCTTTTATTTTGGCAAAGGAAGTGGCACAAGAAGGGCGGAGTGGTGGGAGGGTGGTGAAAAGTGGACGCGTGAGGTTGGGTTGGTGGCAAGAGAGGTAGGGGATGTGATCAGTGTGTGCATTTATGAATGCCCTTTACAGAAGGCTGGGGAGGGAAATGCAGGAGTCCAAACTGATGGGCTGAGAAAGAAAAAAGATGGTTTTCTTCTTTAAAATATCCACCTGTTTGTGTGCTCCTATTATGCATCTGGCCACAGGTGGCTCACAGCCGCAGCGGGTAAAATTTTGGGGGTTAAAAGGAGTTTGGGTGTCACAGGAAGACCTCAAGGGAGCAGTGCTCCCTGATCATATTAGAAATGAAAATTCCAGCATCTTGTCACCGTCCCTGATGGAAGCAAAGTGACCTGGTCCTGCCAGCAGCTCCTGCTCCTGCAGGAGTCTCTGCACTTAATCCCTGGCCAGTGCGGAGGCTTTCAGCATTGCAGGACATGCCAGGAGCAACTGGATAGGCCTTGGGATGGGTGCAGAGCCCCAGCACGATGGTTACTGGTGAGAAATTCATGGGGTACTGTGGAGAGCGGGTTATTTTGGACCAGACCCAAAGCAAGCTCTGGAGTGGTCCCACTGCGCACAACTCTCGGTGTCTCAGCTATGCTCTCACAGAGAAAAATCCCGCTGCCAATCCTGATAAAATAGTGCAAGGGGAAAAAAAGAAAAAAAAAAAGAAGTCAGGAAACCACCAAAAGAAGCTGCGTGTGCCTTGGGGGTTTGGTGGGGAATAGTGGGGGCACAGCCACGCCGAAGGAATGCCAGCTGTTTGGGGCCGTGTTTGTGTCTGAGCGGCAG
>VZTI01002128.1:126723-202424 GCA_013397865.1 Struthidea cinerea | reverse complement strand
TTATTTATTTATTTATTTATTTATTCCCATCCTGAAGGCTGACATGCCTCACAGTGAGGGGAAGGGTAAGAAAAGTGCAGTCCACGAGCTGTTCCCGCGAGGATTTCGACTCGGTCTGAGCAGAGACATTCACCCCACAGAGGGACAGCAGAGAGAATGGGCAGTAAGATTTTGTCTCTGCCCAAATCTGACAAGACCAGATGCTCGCAGCCTATGTCTGAAGTAATTAGAAGCATTCCCGCCACAGGAATTTATTGCTTTGAGGAATTTTTTAGAAAGGAAATAGGGGAATTATTGGAGGAGATATTTCTTAGAATTTATTTCTCATACCCTCAGATCTCTCAGCCCCTGTTTTAAGCACCAAGACTGTTCTTTGCTGAGACGGACAGTTGTGCCTGTGGGCAGATTTCCCATTTTTCTCCTCACAAAAGGCAAGAAATGGCTTGTTACAGGAACCTGGTGCCACCTGCACCTCTCAGGACTCCCCAAAGCCGAAGAGTTGCACATTTTCCCAGCCTGTTCAAGCTGTGGCTGTTGTCATGAAACTGCCAAGACTGGGGAAAGGAGTAGCCCTCTGCTTGATAGTCTCGATTAGGAATAATTAATTTGTTTTGTAGTAATAAGGATCACCTTTTGAATCTGCTTGGATTTGGATTTGAGCCATCTTCCCAGGCATGAGGGTCTAAGATCCAAATGTCCTGGTGCTGTAACTCACCTCCATCACAGGTTTGTGCTGCCCTCTAAGCATCAGGGATTTGCTCAACATCTTGCTTTCCTCCAACACTGTTCTGCTGCTGTTTGGGAGAGCTGATTCCAGTCCTGCAGCAGCACAGGACCTGGCCATCTGCTGCATCATCCACAGTCCCAAAATGCAGTGCCTGGATTCCAGAATGCATCCTATTTATTTGGCAGCTCTGCTGTGCAGAAACTTCCTGGGCAGAGAAACTGGTGCTGTTGGTTTGCATCATTCGAGCAATTCATCCTCTCATCAGTGGCACTGTCATCCACATTGAGAGGTCTGGGTACTGCAGGGGACTGGTGATGGACAAGGAGAGCAATTCAAGGCCAGGTTGAATGGGGCTCTGGTCTAGTGGGAGGTGTCCCTGCCCATGGCAGGAGGGCTGGAACGAGATGATCTTCAAGGTCCCTTCAAACCCAAACCATCCTGTGATTCTGTGATGATTCTGTGCCAGCTACCAGGGGCAGGAGCATGCCTGCACCACGGAGTAGTGTCTGCAGTACATAGGCTTGCAAGTTGTTGATTATTTAAAGCAGTCAGCTGCTAAGAAGTTAAAGCAAACAAAAATCAATTACAGAGAATTATCAATAAGCATTGCTAGAAGTTGTCATTTGCTTTTGATGGCTCAGCTTTCTTGCCTCCACGGTCAGCAGGCTCAGGGCTTGATTTCTGAGTGGTGTCCAGCAGCATTTTGCCCAGTTGTAATTTCCAGAGATGTCAGGATGAGATGGGGCTCAGGGCAACGAGAGGGTATTTTTGCACAGCTGATTGTGCTTCTCCAAATGCGCATTTGAAATCTGTGTGGGGATTTTTCAGCTGTCTCTTCTGCCTTGCTGTAGTCAGGGATGCTGTTTTCAGGTAGTTTTGGCAGCAAAGCCGTGCTTTGATTTGGCCAGGGATCACTTGCAGACATGCCAGGAATGTTCATGTAGCTGCAGCCTTCACCAGTGTAGGGGCTCCATCTCCACTGCCCAGCTCCAGGATTACAACCAGCAGCACCCACTGAATCCCAGTTCAGTGCCCTCTCTCTCCTCTGCTCTGCTGATGGATTTCTGTGGGTTCCATATGTCCCCACCCTCTCCTCCCATCTCCAACCCCACCATGACTCCAGCTCAGCTTCCTGAGGGAAATGTCCAAGCTGACATGTCAGAGTTTCCCTGCTGAGCCCAAAGCGGGACCTGGTGTCTGTCATCCCAGGAGCAGAGGAATTGGGATATTATCAGCAAGCCCAGCCCCACGGCTCCCTCCTGTACCCAAACCTGCCACTCACCTCTGTGGATCCCCTCCAAGGTGGGAACTCAACCTGGTGTTTACAGACCTGATGGCCTCTCTTAGGAGAAAGAGGAGGATGATTAACAGCAGGGAGGGGATGCAGCTCCTTCTTCCTTCCTGCTTCCTTTGCTCCCTTCCCTTGCCCTGCCACGGCCTTCCCTGCGGCACAACCTCCAGGCACTGCCCTGGAGAGAAGGGTTTTGATGGCAGGGAGATGTTTTGGTGACAGAGAGACGCTTTGGTGGCAGGGAGGTGTCAGCAAAGCCTTGAGCTCACAAGATGACGTGGACAGGGCCTGTTCCATCCAGGCCATCCTGGGTGCAGTTGCTGTAAGCTTTGCTTTCCTCTGGATACCATCTAGGATTTTCCTCCCTGACCAGTGAATCTCTTCATGCTCAAACTCACTACCTGTCCAGGCAGTTTTTGGGGAGCAGAGTATGACCATCGTTTTGTGCTGTGTTTTTTTCATATATTACTCTTTTTTTGCTGGGTTTTCTCAGCACGCAACTGCACCATTGAAACCTACTGAGTGCAAAGTGTTGCATCCCCAACTCGGTGACATCCCACAACTTCCCATGCTCTTCTGCTCAGCTGTAACCACGCAGGAATCTCACTCCTTGCTGGGCTGCTGGGTGGACAACATTGTTCCCCTATTGAGTCATTAACAATGAGGTCATTGGGCTGGAAAGACAATGTCATTCAGCAGCCAAGAACCCAGCTGGCTGATCCTGGTTGTGTCTCATCTCCTATGACAAAGCCACTTTTAATTGACTAATTAAAGCTTTTGCAGGCTCCATCTTGGAAGGGATGACCAAAATGCACATTGTTCTTTGTCAGCATTAAGTCAGGCCGGTTGGCTGATTAAGAAGCAAGACCTTTCTTCCTTCTCCACTTTGCTACTTGCTATGAAGGCCTAAATTCCTGGTCCCGGCAACGGGAAAACCTCCTCAGAGATATCCCACCATGTGTGTCAGAGCTGTTTGAATGAGGACCCGTGGACCTCAAGAGACCTTACACAAAGCCCACTCAAGCCACTTTGGGACGGCCTCTCTGCATTACCATCAAAGCTTTTGTTGGACACTTGATATTTTGGGTTCCCAGCTCCTACAGGAATTTGATATTGCACCTAAACCTATGGCACTGGGGTGCTTCCATACCCTTTATGCCTTACAAGGACTATTTGGTCCACTGCCTGTGGGCCAAGGGCGTTTTTCTTTCCATTTCTGGGCCATCTTTCCCTTTAGGCACTTTTTGGATGATGCAGTGTAGGCAGAAAGCAGGGAAATGTCCAAGCGCTGGCAAGAGATGTGCCCACAGTAAATCCCTGCTTGCCTCAGCTGAGTGCTCCCACACTGCCAGGACCCTCACCACTCTCTGAATGAAGATGTTTTGAGCCCTGAGACCAGTGGGCACTTCTGCTCTTGACATTTCTTGCTCTCATTGCCACTCTGAGTAATACCATCCTGAAAACAGCGAATAAATGTGCCCTGAGGGACTCCGCAGGACAAACGCTGTTTAGTGCAGCTACTGTTGCCGTTTCCATTAAACTCTCAGGGTTTTTTCTGCCTGCAGTGTGATTGTCTCAAATCAGATTTATCTCCTCTTTGCTGCCCAGGCCTGGCTGAGCAGGAACGCTGGGTGTGTGTTTACCAGGGCCAGTGTCCCAGCCCTAAAGCACAGCAGCCGCTTCTTTTGAAGAACACACAAAGCAAGGAAGAGGAGCAATTGTTTGGGAGGAAGTTGAACCATAATGTGATAGACTCCCATGAGATTTACTATTAGTAATTATTTGTATTGCTCTGGCACCTGACCAAGGTTGGGGCCCTGGTTAGAAAGGTGCTGGACCAGCCTGTAAATGAAGGCAGCTCCTCTATCCAAAATCTGTCCACTCTTGGAGGTAGAGATGGGGAAACTGGGGCAGGGAGAGGTTGACAAGTGTAACGAGGGTTGTTTCAGAGAGTTGTGGCTGAGCGAGGAGGTGAGACAGCATGCAGTGCTTACAGGAGCATCCTTCCTCTCTGGGGGTAAATCCTAGAACATGGAATTGCAGAATGGTTTGTGTGGGAAGGGACTTCAAAGAACATCTCATTCTGCCCCCCTGCCCTGTACAGGGATACCTTCCTCTGGACCAGGTTGCTGAAATCCCATCCAACCTGGCCTTGGACACTTCCTCTACTTGTGCTGCTCCCAGTTCCACATAAGAGGCCGCTCGGTTACAAATATGCTGTGCTGGAGATTCCTGCACAGCACTGGAGAAGGTAACTTCTCACAGTTTGTGCTTTAATAAGTGATTTCTGTGACCACGTGTATCATTTTAAGGAGGGTCAGAGCAGGAGCTGTCAAAGAACACAAGTTCATCAAATGGAAACTGAGTCCCAGTGCTCCTGAAAAACAAGACAAAACAAACAAGAAAAGAAAAAGCTAAAATGGATTTTTTTTTTCAGTAAAACTGACTGCTTCTGGAGAGTTAAATAATGAGGCAATTACAAAATTGCCAACAATAGAAGCTGATCAGATTACACAGGCCTGTAAAGCCAGATCGTCACTGGAGCCACTTGGTGGGAAAGAAACTCAGTGCCAGACAGTCTTTAAATAGTATTGAATAGGAGGGAGGGTTGGCTGTGTCCTTCCCTTCCGAGGCTCTCCCCACCTAAAGAATAGCACCGAGCCTCCTGCCAAGTCCGGCGTGTCCCGTTCATGCCCGAAGGCTCCACTCGCGGGCCCAGCTATATAAATATACGTAGGTGCTCATGCATGCACACGTGTATATATAGAGCTCCCAATTATCCGGGAAGACCCCACCCTGAGGGAGGCGTGGGTGTGGAACTGGAGAAAAAATAAAAAAGGTGGGACCCAAAATAGCACTGACACACAAAGGATTCCAAGGAAATGTGGAGCTCTCCTCACGGCATTGGCAGGAAACCTCCGGGCTGCTGGCTCGGTAACCCTGGCTAGCCAAGGTCATGGGGGACTGATCACAGCGGAGGGATGGATCCTGACATTCATCTTCTGCAAAAATCATGGGATGAGGGGTGTGAGGTGGAAGCTTTTATGTCAGTGAAGATTTGCAGGTGTCCCAGATGTTCCTGCAGAGGAATCTGTCTCCAGAACAGCACTGAAGAACGAATATTTAACCAGGAATCACCCAAAGTTTTAGTTAGAGAGGCTGGGCTGCCTGAGGAGGTCACCAGTGCCCCTTGGCTTCTATGACACTGGGCATCACTTGTGTGTTTCTTATCACCTTAGAGTGTCAATGGACCAAAGATCACAGAATCACAGAATTTCTCCGGCTGGAACGACCCACAAGGATTGTCCAGTTCAAGACATTCCAGCTCATCCTCTTTGGGTCCATCCTGGCCTGGTGGTGGGTGGTGTGTGAGATGGGCTGGGGGACACAATGTGACTCACGACCCCGAGAAGGTTAAAAGTAAATTTGCTGGCTGGAGGGCGTAAATTTGGGCTGATTTGTGACTCATCAGAGGTGCTGGGAGCACAAAGGAGGGTGAGGCTCTGGGCCTTATCGTGTCCCCACCATCTCTTTTCCGCTGGTGCGTTCTGTCCTCGGGATAGGCAAGCAATGTCCGAGTCCTGCCCTGAGCATGGCCCAGGAGACTGGCAACCTCCCCACGGCAACCGTGGTGACAGGAGCAGGCAGAGGCTGTTGTGTGAGGGCGATTCCTGCTGTAAATCTTCGTGGGAGGTGGAGAGGAAAGGGAGGTGCAAGAAGCAGGGGACAACATGTCGCAGTGCCACAGCAGCGCTGTGTGCCAGCACAAACTGACCTCCCACTCACCCGTCTCCATTTTTTCCCCCTTGTACCAGAGCAGCCTGTGACCAGGCCGAGGTCTCCTCATTCTTTTGGGTTTAGGGGCTCTCCTCTTGTTTTCTGCCCCTTAGGGCTGCGGCTTGGACCTCCTGCATGCTGGGCCTGCAGCTTCAGCCTGCAGCTGGGGATGGCATCCTCGGTTTTGATGGCACAAGTTTGGGCGTTAGAACCCTGCTGCTAATACCAGCTCTAATGCCCCTCCGTGGCCTGGCTTTGTTGGGCTGTGAGGTCCCAGAGAAGCCAGTAGTCCCTCTTTGGGTTTGGGGTTGATCCTTTTTCTTTAGGAAGAGCCCCCGCCACAAGAGAGGGAATATTTCCTCCCTTCCTCTTCCTCACTGCAAAAATTAGAGTGACACTCACAAAAAGTGAGGAGAGTTTTGGCTGCACGACCAACCCACAGGAGTTCTGCTCCACGAGAGCCTTGTGGCCCTCATCGCCCATGGATAAAGTCTAGACACGTTGCCGATGCACAGCACCCAACTTGAGTGACATTGGATGTGACAACTCTTCCCTGGTGCCGGCCAGCTGGCAGAGGTTCAGCTGGCAGGATGAGTAGCTCAGGGCCAGCTCCATCCCCCCTTGCTCAGCATGAACCCAAATACGGACCCAGCCAGCTGGAGAGGAGAGCAAGGCGAGGAATTTCATCCCACATGCCACCCGACAAGTTGTAGGGTGCTCTCTCCACTGCCTTCTTGTGATCCTGCCTTTCTCTGTGGCAAAAACTGAGAAAAACTGAGTTCCAGGGAGATCTGATTGTGGCCTTTTTGTAGTTAAGGGGGCTTATGACAAAGATAAGTGAACAAACTTATTAACAGGCTCTGTTGCAGCAGGACGAGGAATGATGGTTTTAAACTGAACAAGGTTCAATTTAGATTAGATACAAGGCAGAGATTTTTGATAAGAGTGCTGAGATGCTGGCACAGGTTGTCCAGTGAAGCTGTGGATGCCCCAACACTGGAAAATGTTCAAGACCAAGTTGGACCGGGCACTGAGCAACCTGATCTAGTTGAAGATGCCCCTACTCATTGCAGCGGGGTTGGACAAGATTTTAAACATCTGTTCCAACCCAAACTAATCTGTGATTCTATGATGTGACATCAGATCTGACATCAATCAGAGCTTTCCATGCCCAGGAATTAGGAAAGGCCAGCCTCAGCTGGGGAGGAAGTTGTGCCCCATCCCTAATGTTTGGTCAATGCAACATTTAGGAGCTTGTTTTTGTGGGGACCATCACCAAATTCCTCCTGAATTTTCTTTCTTAAAGTGCATCAGCTCCCCATCATCAGCTTTGAGAGCCGAGGAGACTTTGATTTGATTTAACCTACTTCATTTGGGCTAAATTAAATGAAGACTGATTTAAAGCTGAACAAGAGTGGCCACCTGGTGGGTTGTGTGCACTTTGACTAATCCACTCTGAAATCATACCTCCTTTTAATTTTAGATTAATTTTTTCTGAGTACCCCTGTGTAGACAAGCCATCAGGCTGAATAAAGCTCAGTTCCTGTCTCGTGGGCTCACGTCCTCACTCCTTCCCAAGTTGTCTGGAGTGAAGTCCTCCAGGAAAAGCCAGCAAGGGATGATTCATCTTTCTGGGGTGAAAAGCAGGGAGGGGAACTTTTTCTCTGTCTTAATGAATAAATCTGTGTCCCCAGACACCCTCGTTGGTGTGCGGCAGGGCTGGAGAAAGGAGGTCAGGTCCCCAGGAGGGGCTGCTGCGATGTGACAGTTCAGCCCTCAAGAGCAAAGCTGATGCTTTGGCCAAGCAGCTCCTCGTGTTGGCTTCTCCAAAGGTCTCCTTCCCACCATCTTGCCGGCAGCTCCATAGCTCCTTAGTGCTGGAATCAACTCATGGCCCAGCCCTCAGCCCCGGGGAGAGGTGGTGAAGTTCCTTCAACCCTTCTTCCACCCTGGGGAGAGGTGGTGAAGCTGGGTGGGATCCTCATGTGGTTAAAGTGGAATTCCCATTCTGGTAGCCTCAGTCTCTCCGTCCTTCCCATGGACCTGAGATTCCTCTCCAAAGACAGACAAATCTAGACTTTTAACCTATTTTTTAGCACTCATTCACAGACAAAAGCCTGAAATACCATCTTAAAGGCTTACAACAGTGAAGAAAAACCCTAGATATTCAGTGTATAATAAAGTTCTTTGATCTTATGGCTTTCCTGTGGTTTTCAATGTTGTGTTGATTCATAGCCACTGTTTTGGGGCAGGAGCACCTGGGTTTTACCTTGATCCAGAGAGGCTTTTCTGGCCCATTACTCAGTGTAAACCTTGAGTTTCTTCCAAAGTCCCGTGTGACTTTTGCAGAAATAGAGGGGTCTCAGGGCTGAATGTACCAGACACCGTGTCCTTCAGCCGATGGGTGATTGATGCTTGCTTGATACAGGCAACAAATCCTCCTTTGAAGCAGCAAGGTCATCGTGGGATAGCTCCACTCCAATGGTGTAAAGGATTCAGGAGCAGGACAGGAGCATGGCCACACTCTGTGTTGTGGAGGGCCTGGTCAGGCTGGGACATGAGGCTTTTTTGGCTCATGCTCCCCACGTTTCCGCTCCAGCAGCTCCGGTGGATTTCCTCCACGACAAGGTGTTTCTGGCCGCAGAGACCCCAGCTCATGCTGCAGCCCAGGGAAGGGTGCAGGGCTGGAGTCAGGTCCCTTAAAAATACCAACAGCTGCTGATGGAAGAGGATATTTCCAGGCTTAGTGGTGAAAAATGCCTGTGGGTTGCGTGGATAGAAGTGGGCGCGTGTGTTTGTGTTTGTTTGCCTCCTTGACAACCTCCTGTGAAGGATTTCGGAGATTTCATTTTCCACAGTGGTCTTCCTGTCTCCTTCTGGTGGTTTTTTCATCTTTCCCTTCACTTCTTGGATAGCCACAGATTTTCCAAGAGAAGAGTCGTGGGGACACAATCCTAAATAGGATGTCCTATGTTTATCCGTAAGAGAGGCTGGACTTTCCACTGCTGGCATTCCTCACCTCTGGCTGGAGCTGGCCATGGGATGCAGAACTGCCTGGGATGGACCAGTTGGGTCCATTTGAGTGAAAAATGCCCCTGATCACAAATTTCTGGAAAACCCCAGACTTTGAGGAGAAATTCAGGAGCGGTCCAAGAGCGGCACAGAGGGCAATTCAACAACAAAGGTTTTGAGAAGGTGAGAGTGAGGAACACTGAGATACTCCTGCTCCCTCAAATCCACTGTCTGGTTATTAATTAGTGCAGAAAATGAACCCATTTCTGCCTCCCCAAATGGGGTGTTTAGAGGGACCAAGGGAGTGAGGAGGAGACGAGTCAGGGCTGCAGGGAAAGAGGAGTGTGGGGAGGTGTTCCTTGGGATGATTATTTTTAATATTTATTGTACTTTCAAATGAAACAGCAGACGAGCTGAGCTGGCTCAAAAACTTGCAGAAAGAGCTGATGGAGAATTTGTTAATGAAGCAGCTTTCTCATCAGAAAATGCCGGTTCATCAAAACCTGGGTTCTGGGGACGTGTGTTGCAGTCCTGGCAGGAAAAGCGTTCCAGGCTGCGGGTGGGTTTCTTGGTTGAAACCGAGGAGGTTTAAAGGCTGTTGTGCAAATAAAATAAAGCCAGGCAGATCTAACAGAGAGGATGAAGCAGCCAAAGCTCACGTGAGGTTTGCTTCAAGTCCTACACTCTGAGCTTAAGGGTTACTTGTACTTGGTAAAAATAGGGACAACTGGAATTTTTCCCAGTTCGGGAAGCAGAGTGGCCTTTTGGCTACTGTAGAGATGTGACTTACTGCAAAATGCTGCAGACTTAGAGTCCTCAAGATGATGCTAAAATGTTGCGAGGACATGCCCCAGATCTCCTGCCGAGGGGTATCTCCAGGCTGGCAGTGGAGTAGGAAGCCCTGGATGCTCCTCTCCATCTGGAGATGAAGCAAAACTGCTCGGTGCTTGAAGCACATCCATTCCCCCCCCTGCCCTGCTCCAAGTCCAGACAGTAAGGGTTTATTGTGAAGGTTTTTCAGGGCAGAGGCTGTGGCTGCAGATTCCTTTAATTTGACAGCAGAGAAGAGGGCACTTGACAGCGTTACTGCCTTGGTCTCGCTGTCGCTTCCACACGCGATCTAAACAGCAGCAATTTGAAGAGTTTTTTCAAGAGTCTTTTCACAGTGGGGCAAAGGAGGTTCCCTGCTGAGAATAAACCCGGTGGCTCTAAATCAGAGTCCAGGCACACTCATTCCATAGAACCATAGAATGGTTTGGTTTAGAAAGGACCTTAAAAATCATCTCATTTCAACCCGCCCTGCCATGGGCAGGGACACCTTCCACTATCCCAGGCTGCTCCAAGCCCTGTCCAGTCTGGCCTTGGACACTTGCAGGGATGGGGCAGCCACAGCTTCTCTGGGCAGCCTGTGCCAGGGCCTCACCACCCTCACAGCCAAGAATCCCCTCCCCTGGCCTGCTGCCCACACTTCTTTGATGCAGCCCCTCCCCAGGTGTTCCTGCAGCACTAATTAGACCCGGCCATTCCGTCTCATCTTTAATATTTTTCAGAGCAATTCTATCAGAACTGTTCTGCAGCAGTTTTTATTCTGGCAGGGGTTTGGAGAGGGTATGTCTGCACTGGATGATTGGGCTGATGGAGTAGAGGCTAAGGCTCTGGCAGCTGCTGTTGGGCCTTTCCCCATTCTCTAACCCCAGAAGCCAAGTTGATCTTTGGCCTGGGTGAAGCCATTTCATAAAGCTGATGGTGAGCCTAGCAGCAAAGGGGTTGGGTGATGCTCATTAGGAAATGCATCTTAAGACATGGAGAGTGCCAGAGTGTGTAAACCATCCTTGTACCATATCCCTCACTAAAATCTCCACCAGCAGCTCAGGAAGACTCTGTTTGGATCCCATCTATCCCTAAGCCGAGGGAAGGGAAAGAGCCTCTGCACAGGCAAAATTAAAAACCCCGTGAAGTAACCATTTGCTCCGGTAGCCCAGCTTAATTCCAGGATAAATAACACTGCTCTGTGATATTCTGCCAATCTGATCCCTCTCACAGTTTCAAAAGGAGGTGACAGATTTCCTGTCCTCTGCAGTGACTGGGCTCTGCTGCACCTCAGACACGGCTGCACTGCAGCGGGTGGATAAAACCCTTTTTGCTCCCAGGAGCTTCTTGCAATGCAAAGAAAAGTCCAGGATCTTCCTCACTCACTTTGGCAAACGTTGTCCCCTAGGAAAGGCCACCCCCGGAGCCTCAGCCCCCGCTTTGCCTTTGATGAACTCAACACGCTGCCCCTGTTCAATCAGGAAAGGCTGCAAAAAAGGGGAGGAAAATAGGAACTTCCTCAGGGCCTGGCTCACATCCCTTCCCCTTCCCTGGGTTGCTCAGGCTCCTTAGCTTTCTCATCCCGCCTTGGGAGGAGCAGGAGCTGGCTGGCGTAAGGCTCTGAGCCGGGCTCAGCCCGCCGGCATGGGGTGTGTCACCCACCATTTCCTAAGTTATTCTTTTGAGTTTCCTTTTCTCACTATTAATAGAATTTCAGCCAATATCTGAGCTCTTTCAACAAGGTGGATGGGGGAGACAGGGGGAGGCGTTACCAAAATAGGAAGCGGGAAGCTATTGGGCAGGGAATTAATCAGAGAAGCTGCATGGAGAGGGAATTAATTGCTGGCTTGGGGTGGGCTGTGGCAGGATGGACAGGACATGTCCTTTCACTTTGCATTTTGAGCCTGTTTAATTTTCTTTTTGTGCTCCAAGCCTTGACCTTTCCAAAAAGCTTCTCTCCTGAGTGCCTTCCCCAGCCTGCAAAATTCCACGTACTCACTTCACGGAGGTTACAACCAGAGCATCACTCCATGGTGTGGTTAAACTGGAAGGGAGTCGCTTTAGGTTAGATGTGAGTAAGAAATTAGATTAGATATTAGTAGGAAATTTCTCCCTGGGAGGGTGGTAAGGCCCTCAGAGAAGCTGTGTCTTGTCCATCCCTGGAAGTGTTCAAGGCCAAGGCCTGGAGCAACCTGGGATAGTGGAAGGTGTCCCTGCCCATGGCAGGGGGTTGGTCTAGAGGGTCTTTAAGGTCCTGTTCAACCCAAACCATTCTGTGATTCCATGAGTCTGTGGTTAGAGGTGGTGCACACCAGCTCAAAGTTGTGTCTGCAACTGCTGTCGCGAGGGCCTGTGCTGGCACAAATCAGCTCAGCTTTCCTTTTACATTTTGGGTGACTTTTCACATCCCACCAGCCCCTGACCAGAGAACTCCCACACTAACCCTATCCACGAGCGCCCACAGGGGCACTTCCGGCCTCCCAAATGGGCTGAACGAGCCCATGTGGGTAATTGGCAATAAGGGAAAGTCGTCTCCCCTCCTGGCTGTCCCCATCCCAGACACATCATATCGCAGGCACAGTCATGGGATACACGTATCCGGACATGAAATCATGTTTTTGCAGCGGACTCATTTCCTCCTGCTTGGCCGCTGAGCTCGTGGATGAGTGGCGGGCTTGCACCCTCCTCCCACAGATCTACCCCACACCCAGCACCAGAGGTTTGGGGTTTCTGAGGGATACATGCAAGAAGAGAAGTGCAGACCAACCTTTAGACTCCCTGCAGCCAGTGCTATCAAAATACCCTGGTAGCTGCTAAATCGCTCTCATCTTCCCTAAGATGTGGAATTGGTGACGGTCCAGAAAAGTGGAATCAAAAAAGCGGCCTTGGCGTGCCAAAATGCAGCCAGGAAGGCCAGGAGCAGGTGTTTTTTTTCTGCCTTCTGGAAAAGAGGGTGAGGGACTCTGGTCCAATTCAAGTGGACTTTCTTCTGGAGAGGGTCTCCTCTGGGGAAGGGGAGTGATAACTTGGAGGATCTTTCCTCCATCCTCCTCCTTTCTCATAGATGTGTTAAATCCTTTTATCTCTGGGGCTCGTGGCGTGAAGGGATCACTTGTTCCCTGCAAAAGGACTTACTGTATCTTTTGTGAGCGATTTTCATGCTGAAGGGGCCCTGAACATAATCCTGTCCTGTCTGGCTGTTCTTACCAGGGGTTTTCTCCTCCTTCAACCAAATCCTTTTCGTTTCTTCTGTTGGGGACAGTTGTCAGGCAGTACTGGCGATCAGCCCAGGCAAACAGGGGCTCATTACCAGCTATTACCCCTGGGTCCACCACTGAAAATTGGCACAGGTGGCCAGTGAGGGAGGAAGAGATTAAAAAAACATTTTCTGGCATTTGAAAGAGATACAGTACGTGTGGAAGGAAAACAGTGACTCCTGGGACTGTGGTGCTTGTTCTGCAGTTGTTTCTGCTTTGGAGTTAAGTTTGCAATTGGTTTGCCTATGCCAAGTCTTCTGTGGGTGGTGCTCCTGCAAGACACCAAATAAAAATCAAATTTTCTAAATGAAATACATTTTTTCCCAAGCCTTCAGTAAGAGAGAGTCCCTGGACAAACAACAACATTAAGCTCAGAGCAATAAAACTGCAGGAAGGCATTGAGCCCCGTGACTGCAGCAGCACCTTGTGCAGCAGCAGGGACAAAACAGTTTCATTTAATGGAGAGAAAAGGTAAATTTTGCTGACAGAAAGGTGCCCAAAAACCTGCAGGAGGGGTGCGGGGATGGATGTTGTTGCTCGTCTGTGGGAGAGGATCTCACCCAGCTGTAGCAGCGGCTCCTCTCCACTGGTGTGTTGTGGGTCCAGCCCATGATGCTTGATCCCACTTCAATCGCTGGACCTGGCTTAATGAGGAAGAATAAATGGATCTTTTAACATCTCTAGACCTTAGTGAAGAGGAACACTAGGAGTGGATGCAGAGATACAGAAGGATAAAACACTAGTGAGATTTTTGGGCACCAACTTGAATCTTGGTTCTTCTCCCAGTTACTTTTTCTGGGCTGTGACCCTGTGTGTGCCCCAAAAGAGGCGCTGCTACCACCCCAGCCAGGACAAGCCTGGAAGATCTCACCAGACCTCTCCATCAGCAGAACAACCCCTTGCTTTTGGCTTTTGCCCTCAGTTTTTGCTAAAAGTGGTAAAATCTTAGCTGCATCTCCCTGGGGTGGGACAGGGAAGTGCTGGGGCAGGGATCCTGGTTCCTTGGATCACAGGGTGATCCCAGCTGGCCACCAGGACTGGCATAGAGCCAAGCCATGGTCCTATCCCTTTCTCTTGGACTGAGTTGAATTGAATTGTCTTTTTGACCTCTCTTTGGAGCCGTTAATTTCTGCCCCTCTGGGATGGGGCCAGGGCATGAAGAGGAAACAAGAGCAGTGGGGGATTTCCTCCTTCCTTCCTTCCAGCCCTTTCTTTCTTTATGT
The DNA here is from genome assembly GCA_013397865.1 of Struthidea cinerea. Taxonomy (NCBI): domain Eukaryota; kingdom Metazoa; phylum Chordata; class Aves; order Passeriformes; family Corcoracidae; genus Struthidea; species Struthidea cinerea. Next base: position 188,327 of record VZTI01002128.1, on the reverse strand, counting down.
CTCTTTTATTGTTTCTACCTTCAGGGGATTTTTTTGTACCTCCTTTGTTGCCAACCCCCCTGTCAAACTTTTACACCCTATTTATGGGACAGACCCGTCTTGTGGCTCACTGGATGCCTGGGCTCTCCCCAGCTTGGTACAACCATCACCGACAATTCAAGCCACACAAATTGATAACACAGCTAAGGAGGTGGGTAGATCAAAACTCTCTCTTATCCTCTGCACCTGGGGTTTATCTGTCAGGTCCCTGTGATAGTGTTTTGCTTCCTTACCTCTTCTTCTCCTGCAGACAGTGGCCAGCCTATAGGAAATATGACTTATCTCCACAAAAGCTCTTTTCCTGCAGATGTAGTGGAAATGTTTTCTCGCAAGCCAAGTGTTTCCTAAAATAATTAATGCTGGTACTTTCAGTTAAACTCACACCTTGATTGTGTTTCCAGGAGCGGCTGCTCCCAGTGGCTGGTGGGGAAATCGTGTTTCGGGAGGAGGTCTAAAATTTTACAAGGGCATGGAGGGACAGGACAAGGGGGAATGATTTTAAAGTGACAGAGGACAGGGTTAGATGGGATATCAGGAAGGAATTCCTGGCTAGGAGGGTGGTGAGGCCCTGGCACAGGTTGTCCAGAGAAGCTGTGGATGCCCCTGGATCCCTGGAAGTGTCCAAGGTCAGGCTGGATGGGGCTTGAAGCAACCTGGGATAGTGGAAGGTGTCCCTGCTCATGGCAGGGGGGTTGGAATGAGATGACCTTTAAGGTCTCTTCCAACCCAGATCAGTCCACGGTACTGTGATTCCCCTGAAATGGTGAGGCAGTTGTGTGAGCTGATCAGTGTAGGTCCCTTCCAACTGAAATACTCTCTATTCTATTCCATTCCATTCCATTCCATTCCATTCCATTCCATTCCATTCCATTCCATTCCATTCACTTTCTGGATGGCTATGCAAGGCCCAGCGGTAAGCTCCTCTGACTCCTCCAAACCCACTCTGTCCCCAGGCAGCTCCCACAGGACCTCAAACTTGTTGCAGCCTTCCCATCCCAAATCCCACTTCCCAGGTCCTTCTCAAGCCAGATCCTGACATGGCGGAGTTAAATTTTCCCACCAGAAACTTGACCTTTCATCAGATCTTCAATGCACAACCAGTGTCAATGGACAGGCTCTGTAAGAGAAGATACTTTGCCTGTGTGCCACCACGGAGGAACAAAGCAGATCTCTGGAGAGCAGCATTAGGCTAAAAATCAATTCTTGGAAGTGTGACTCCTGTTTTGGAGAGTTGGAAATAATATATGAGTGCTTCACGGGGAAATAAAAAATAATAGCATTTCTTCTGCACGGTTCCCAAACAGAAGAACCTTCTCCCCAAATCAGGTTGTTGCCTTGACTCCAGAGGGATCCATGGATAAAGTGGCTCAACGCAGCCCATTGTTCCTGAAAGGTGAAAAATTGGTCAAACTTTTCCTGGGGGGAATTTGAGCAAGAGCCCAGAACTGGTAGTCACCATTTGGGGAAATTCTCTGTGGCAATTCTGGAGCTCCCGCAGTGATTACAAACAGAAGAATAAACACAGGTTTTTACTGGTTTAGCAGTGAAAATACCCCGTTTTGGCATTGCAGCACATTGCAGAGCTCTCTGCAGCGGGAGAGTTCTCTCTTGTCAGGCGAGTTGTCCTTCAGCTGCATCCCCCACTGAGAAACAGGGTCATCATCTGAAAGTTTAAAGTATTCCTCAGAAACCAACCGCAGATCTCTTTGTGTGTGATAATGTGAGGTAATTGGTTGGGCTTAATGATCGTGGAGGTCTTTTCCGACCTTAATGATCCTGTGATTCTGTGTCACCTTATACCTTCAGGGATGTGAGAGACCTTCATAACAGGGAAGGACAATTGCAGTGCACCCCTTGGCTGTCCCCTTACAGGGGCTGGATCTACTTTATTTTGGGAACCACTTGCAGAGCTCTGCATGGGAGCTGGTGGACCTCCCATCTGAGGGAGACCTCTGTCCTGAGACCCAGCAGGTCTTGTCCTCCTGCTCTTGCTCTGAAGTCCTGTGAGTTTGACTACATTTGGAGGTTCCTCAGGTTTCCCCCTCTTGTCCTCCTCTGCTCTCCTTCCTGCTGGACACAGTGATTCCAGAACGTGGAATTTGATACGACTTTGGAGAGCAGGAGGCAAGCCCTGAGTGAATGACTCATGGTTTATGCCAGTGTTTATTTCTACAAATACCTGTTCTGATGGGAAACCAAGGGCAGTTTCCTTAGTTCAGAGTTTACCTTGGCATTTTTACTCTTCCCCAGGTGTCAGCTCTCAGGCAGATGCAGACCCAGGACAAACCACGACCACTGTGACCGCGATGACCGCCCCTGCAAGCACTAGAGAGACCTCACCAACTGCACCGTCACCTGCCACAGCTCAAACGACCCGCCCCACTGCGACTGAGGAAAGACCCATTCAGACCACTGTGGCAACCACTGCTCAAAGCACCACCACCGCTACCACCAAGCCGGGAACGCCACCGTCCACCACTGCGATGGCACCTACCGCAGTGCCAGGGACCACCCCCACGACATCGGGGACCACATTGGCTGACACCACCACCACATCAACCCACACAACTGGGCAGGACAAGTCTTCACACAGCGCCATTACCGCCACAACCAGCCCTGCTGCAAGCACCGCTGCTTCCCAGCAGCCCAGTACTGCTGCAGCCAGTTCGGGAACTTCGGGGACCACCACTACTGCAAAGCCTGTCCTTGCTGATGCCACCAGTCCTCCAGGAGCTGTAGGGGCTGCTGCCACATCCTCTCCCAGCACACAGCCTCAGGGAAAACAGCCTTTGGATCATTTGCCCAACACCACTGTGAGCGCCACAGTGCCGAGGACTGACACTTCCCAAAGCTCCAAGAATTGTGTTGCCTCCCCTCCCCCACATGCCACCAAGCAGCCTCCTCCTTCTTCCAGTTCTCCAGTCCAGGGACCAATTCCTTCCACCAGTCCTGGAAGCACCGGCACATCTGTTACCCCTCCGATTAGATCCCCGTCCCTCGCCACCACTCCGACGTCACAAGCTGGCAGCAAAAACACGGTCCCAGAGGCAGCCACCAGGACAGCTCCTGGGGCAGGTAACAGAAGACAGGAACCTTGGTTTCTTGTTCTGGGCAGTCTTTTTTGTGGTCTCTTCCTCCAGCTACCCTGAACACCTCCTGTCATGATAGGCTGTCACCACCTTGTCTCATTTTAGGACTTTCCAGCACAGTTGTCTGTGTGACAAACGGGTGTTTAGGTCCCTGCTGTCCTCAGTAGAGGTCGAGTCAATGCAGTCAGTGAAATTCAAGGAATGAATCAACTGGCAAAGTGCAGGCATTGGCTTTTGGATGGACCAAATGGTGCCTGAAGCACCATCAACTGCAGTGACTCGATCCTCAGTGACGGCAAACGGGAGCAGCGGCGATGGGTTGGGGACTGATGCGGGAGAGCTGGGGAAGCAGTCTGACAGCCCCCGGAATGCTGCCTGTGGAAGATCCCTGGTGCAGCTGACAGCTTAGGGAAGGCTGTCTGGGCATGCACAGAAAATGAGCTTTAGGTGACTAAGGAGATTTTGTGGCTAAACTCCGAGTTTACAACCCCTAAGGAGTCTGACTTTGGTAGGATGTTCACCAGTGCTGTGGGAGGGCTTTGGCTGCTGACTGCTGTCTAAGCAGCATTAGGAGTGTCCACATGCTGTTTAGGACCTTGCTGAACACCGTTAAGGTGTTTTCTCTGACCTCTGGAGCTTTACAGAGTCGTGTTAGTTCCTAAGTGTCCCGGTGAGGCACAGTTTAGCCTCCCAAACCAGCATCTTTCTGGTGGCATTTGCAGGGAAATCATCACCCTGTGGGACTGTGAGGGCTCCATGGAGCCTTCCAGACTTGGCTGGGATTGTGGGTTCAGCTCACATGTGGCTCTGAACAAAAGCTGTGATCACGCTGAAGCCCTTTATTATCTTCCCCTGGAAAATGCTGTTCTTGACCCAATTTCCAGTTAGCTGGAATTAGAAGCCACTCAAAAACCATCTCCACCCCACTCAGCCTCCCAGCTGTTGGCATCACTAAATGGGCGAAGGTTTTATTGCAAGGCCATCTTCACTGGCTTCTCCCAAGTCATGTTTTCATGTGTGGACAGGAATGAGGTGAAATGGCTATTTTCATGAAGGATGTTTCCTTTACCTTTCTTTCCCCTCCTGCTCCACAGGACTGTTCTCCAATGAAGGATGATATATAAAATTATGTTAATTCAAATTTGGCCTCAAGCATTAAGCTTGAAGAGGTCTAAAAAACCCTTTATATTTAATAAATAGCTGACAGAATGCAAGAAAAACAGATGGCTTTGGAACGAGTTCTCTCCTGGAGCCTTCAGAATGTGTCTGGGAGAGAAATATCCCTCATCTTTTCTGTGGAAGAGGCAGGAGCCCCAAAAGCAAACAGGCTGTGAACATCCTGTGGCATTTTAATTCTCTTTGCCACCACTTAAGGATCAATTAGGAAGCCAGGGATGAAGGTCCTTGCCTTCAAAGGGATCTGGGGAGGCAGGAGGCTGCTCTGCTCCTGGCACTACTCCACTGCACAAATAACGCTAAGATGCTACAGACTTTAACCAAGTCCTCAGAGGTGACCTCAGGTATCAGAGACACCTGCATGGGGCTGATAGATCTGGGACTTGTGCCTTTCTGGAATATCAGGCAGGACACGCCAGGCTGTCTGCTGTAGAACCAGGCACCACTTCTAAGCTTGTGACCCTGGAATTTTTCCATGGAGGTGCAGTCAGCAGAGGTTATGGCATTACCTCCCCTCCTAACAGAGGTGGGTGGCAGATCCTGGGCAGCCAGGTCTGCCCCTGTTGAGGAAATCTCCATGGAAGACACCCCAGATAAAGTGAAATGAAGGTCACCCCATTCTTCTAAGTGATTGCCCAGCTACCCACACACAGCAATCCAATAGCCTTTGATTCCTCTTTCCAGAACACTCTGATGGGTTTCAGCAGCAGAAAATAAAATCAGCAATCATATTCTTTCCATATCAAAGTTAATTAAAAAAAAAAAATTAAAGAAACAACTTAAAGACTCTCCAGCCTTTGACACAACAAGCTTTGATGCAGGGCTAGAGCTGAAAACTGGTTTTTTGAGCTGACCCCTAACAGAGCTGTGCCAGCTGTATCCTCTATACTGTGTCAGTGTCTCTCTGCTTGTTTTTTGGTGCATACTGGGGAGCCAGACCAGAGTACCCACGATGTTGGACCTACATCAGCCAAACCCACCAGTGCCTCCCAGAGACCTGCCAGTGCCCAGACATCGGCCCCAGACCTGAGGGAACAGACAGACAGCTACAGCCCTGGCCACCAGCACCCCAACATTTCCTTCTCAAACGAGGTAACAGCACCGGAATGCGAAGGAGGGCACTTGGCAGTGGGGCTAATTTAGCTGCCATCCCACGTGCACGTGAAGCCTGCGGCTCTTCTCGCCGTTTCTGTGTCAGAGAGAGAGAAATCTGCCAGCAAAGTAATTCCAGGTTGTAGAATCACAGAACTGTTTGGGTTGGACAGGACCTTTAGGGGTCATTTACTCCCATCCCTTTCTCCTGTAGTTTTCCAGAGAAGAGACAATGAGGATGGAGGTGAAGGGGAGCGTGTCCAGAGGAGGGGTCTGGAGCCCCAGGAGCAGCTGAGGGAGCTGGTGGGGCTCAGCCTGGAGAAAAGGAGGCTCAGGAGGGACCTTCTCCCTCTCCACAAGTCCCTGACAGGAGGGTGCAGCCAGGTGGGGGTCGGGCTCTTTTCCCAGGAAACAAATGATGGGCTGTTGGATTGGTGACCAGCTGTCCTTCCAACCTTTGCCCACCACTGAGAGTTGCTTTTCTTCTGCCCTTCCAGCTCATCTGTAAAGACCAGGTGCAACATACCGGGCCCACCATTTGTCTGCAAGAACCCAAAACCTGTGTAAGTACCACCTTGTGGACTGCCATGGAGGATTAGCAGCTGCTGGAGGTTCAGCTTTTAGCCTGTGGTGCTCTGAGCATGTGAGAAAATGCTCAGAAATGAGGGAATTTCATCAAAGATGCAACCAGTGTAAAATGGTGAACGCAAACCCAGGCTCAGCAGTGTCACCAGTGGGGGATGTGGCAGGAGGAGAAGAGGCCGGTGTGGTCTTCTTCAAGTAGAGGGCCCAGCTGGGCCCACACAGGTATTACAGAAAGATAAATGGGAAATTTTAAAAGGTAAATCTTCACCTATGCAAAAGATAGCAGGAAAGCCTTTTGCCTAAATTGAGGGGCTGGAATTTTGTCCCAAAACTCAAGAAAAAAATGAGGTGTTCCTGCACAGTTATTGTGTACTTGTGAGATCTTGTACCTCACACTGGGGTAGGGTGACATCCAACTGCAGAGCAACTGGGAAGCACAGGAGCCCAGACTTCGAGACTCACTGTGCTCCTCAGTGCTCTCATAGAACCCTAAAGTGAGAGGAAAAAACTCCACTTCACTTGTTTCAGACCCTCCACAAGACCAAGGAGAAGTAAAATGTGGTGGAGAGTCTGGGGACAGGCAAGCCCAACCCAGGACCACACACCAAGACCCCTTCTGGTGGGTGGGCACTCTCTGGTGGTGTTCCTGAGGGATATCCGCATTCAGAATGGTTCTTGCAGAAACTGCGAGCTGCCTGCAGTAGGGAAGATGCACTATAGTGATAAGTTCTAAATAGGAAGAAGTTTTAAGTCGGTGATAAAGAGGAAGAGACACCAGTAAATGGCTGGTGATGTCCTGACAGAGTGACTGTGGGTAGGGCTCGGGGGTGGGTTTTGGCATGATATTGTTCTGGTTTCTGGCAGTGTAAGCAGTGGAAAATTGGCACTTCAGGGACCCTCTCACAGCCTGTGCCATGGGCAGGGACACCTTCCACTAGAACAGGTTGCTCCAAGCTCTGTCCAGCCTGGCCTTGGACACTTCCAGGGATGGGGCAGCCACAGCTCCTCTGGACTACCTGCTCCAGTGTCTCACCACCTTCACAGAAAAGAATTTCTTCCTAATATCTAATCTAAATCTCTCCTCTTTTAATTTAAAACCATTCCCCTTTGTCCTGTCACTCCCTGTGCCAAAGTGAATCACAGAATCAGCTGAGTTGGAAGGGAAGTGAAGCCACACCGTGTTCACAAAACCCCTTCAGACACATTGTGAATGCAACTACTGACCACAGCAGCTCTTGAAATTCCCTGTGCCTGGGTGACGGCCCTGCCTGGCAGCCCTGGAAAGGGCTTGGACCTCCCAACATCACCCACTGCTCTCCTGGAGGAGGGAAAGCACCTGCCTGCTGCCTGTTGTCACCTTCCTACTCTGGCTGCTGGTGGGTGAGAGTGCTCCTTGCCCACACACCTGCAGAAGTGGTGATGTCCTTAGTGATGCTGCCCTTAATGCTGAGGATGATTCCAAGGAGGGACCTTATTTCCATGAAGCCTCAGCAGGACTGTCTCTCCTGAGACCATTCCTTTCCCCGTGTAATGTCTGGACACAGCTGCAGGTTCATGCTGGAAAAGCTTCTCGTCGGATTTTGTATTGAATATACAAAAATATTCAATCAGATTGACAAAATCCAATTTTGGAGACTAAAAGGACTTAGGACCGTGCTGGTGTTTAAAGCTTCCCCCCTCCTCCTGAGCACTGGGATGCTCTGCCTGGAGCTGCTGTCCTTCCCATGGAGCTGTGCTGGGAGGCTTTTTGGAAGCAGGGATGGTGAGGCTGGGAAGCACCAGCGAGCTGAGGGATGGGCAGGCACCACATCTTGGCATCATCCACCACTCCTCTGTGCCCGCTCCGGGGCCATGGAGCGTTGGAGCTGGCGAGCCAGGGAGTCTCCCACCCTGTTTCCCTTTGATTCCTCTGGGTGTAACAACGAGCCAGAGCATTGTTAGCACAAAATACCAATTACGCCCCAAAACAGCCACAGAAAGGCTGCAGGGCTGCAAGGGTGCATCCTCCCATCGGCTGCATCCTCCCATCCTATCGCCCTCCTCGGCTGCCAGAGCACCTCCCACACGCTCGCCCTTAACTTTCCACTTGTATTCCTGAGAATTGCAGCCCATTTTGTGCCTCCCAAGCCGAGCAGATAACGGAGAAATGGCACTATCTGGTTTCCCTGCTTTGTAGGCCCGGTAAACACGTCTGTAGCCAAATCCTGACAGCAAAGTGAAAAAATCCTTTGCGTTTCACAGCCCGTGGGAAAACAGGAAAGTGTGTGCTATAAGGAGAAGTGTTCCAGAAACAGCTCCAATCGTGCTCCGAGAACAAGCCAGAGTCGGGGTGGCATTGTACTCAAAATTCTGATCCAGCAGGAAACCAGGGAAGCATCAAGGGCAATGTGGGGGACCAGTGGTGGGGGACATCTGGATCACACAGGGCAGGGGAGAGAGCCACCCACCCCGTGCACAGCTCGGCTGGTGGGGCAGCACCAGCAAACTGTTGGGACTGAACCCGGGAATTGCAGACATTTCACCCCACCACACCGCACTTTCTCCAGAAAAAAAGGAATTCAAACCATAAATCCTAAAGAAAAGCCAAACACACAGTTGGTACCACTTTGTGGACTGTAGGTATTTCACAGGCTGGTTGGTTCCCTGCATCCTTCCTCTTCAGGTGATGCTTTGAAGCAGTGCTGAACAATTTGGTCCATGTTCCCCCACCTTCTCCTTCTCCTTCCTTTGCTGACAGCAGGATCTTAATGAGTTTTTCAGTAAGACTTATTAGCTCAATGCCTCATGTTCCCTAGGATGGCTTCTCCCAAGGTCTGGCTCACAAATGTATTTTCAGTTGGGTTGCTCCTGCCTTGGGATGGTTGGATGGATGGATGGATGGATGGATGGATGGATGGATGGATGGATGGATGGATGGATGGATGGATGGATGGATGCTCTGCTCCTCATTCCAACCCCAAAGAGAGTTAGGTGCAGCAAGAAGCGATGATGTCAGAGGCAGTTGGTGTAGCCTGAGCTGTGGTTGAGCCACACAACCCCGTGTCCATCTCCCAGGGCTCCTCCTCCATCGTGGCCCCCACCTGGACACAGATGTGCCCAAGGAGCTGAGTCAGTGGATACTGGGGAGCACCAGAACCTGCTGCAGTGGGCAGAGCAAAAGCCACAGCAGGACCACTCGAGCCCGCTGGAATTGCTGTGTGCCACCCACTGCTCTGGGGACACAGGACAGTCCCTGGAGCAGGCAGAGGGACTCCCTCACCGAGCAGGGTCGTGGTTCCCCCTCACCCCGTGCAGCTGGCGGGGGTGGTTTGTTGACTCAAGTGCTGTTACCTCATTCGGGGATGTTGGTTTTAGGTCCCCGCCAGTGTGGGAACCGGATCCGAGCTGCTCGGCAGCGCCTGTCAACTCCGGCCAAGGAATGCGAGCGGCTCCGGCGGCGGAGGGGGAGCTGCCAGGGGCATCCCTGCCCCCCTCCAGCCCTGGAAAGGGCCAGTCCCTCCAGTGCAGCCTCTGAAGGGCTTTAGGCACTGCTCACCAGCTGCCATTGGAGTGGTCTCAGCGAGGTTTTAGCCTCGCATCCCATTTCCCTCCCCACCCAAAAAAGGGTCTCCCCCCGCCCCATGGGGTGGTAGGGGGAGAAACAGGTTATTGAGGGCTGGGGGAAAGCAGAACTGCCGCAAAGCCTGGGGAAGGAGGATGCGGGGAGGCAGCAGAGGCTTTCCCTGCCTCTGCCAAGCAGAAACTGCTGCGCAGCCAGGGACTGGTAACTCGGAGGACAAGCGTAGGAGCACAACCCAGCGTCCGGACGTGATAAAACCACCGCCAGCACCAAGCTACAGCCCCTGTCCTGCCGGGAACCAGCTTTCCAGGGAATGCTGCCCTCGGGCTGCCCCGGCACGGGGCTGGGGGCAGACTTCCCACCCAGCTCTTTTCCCAGGGACGGTACAACCCCACAGAGGGGCCCCGGGGAAGTTCTCCCGGCGCAAAGCGAAAGGACAGGCAAGGGACAGTGCCCGTTCCCAGGGACAGCCGGGGCCTCACGATGCTGAGCTCACCCTCGAACCGTACCCGGGGCCGGCCTTCCGCCCCGGCAAGTGCATCCTGTCTCCACTGCTGCTTCCCAAATATTTAGATAAGATGGGGTGAGATTAGGTGCGTCCCCGGGCCGGGCAGCTCCCATGCCTGCGGTGCAGCAAGTGGGGTGCTGCCGGCCACCGGTGGTGTTGGGATGGGAGGGGAAGGTTTGGGGTGATGGAGCAGGCAGGAGCAGAGCCTTTCTCAGCCAGGTACTTCATTTCAGCATGGACTGAGGACTCTGACACACAGGAGCATCTGCACATGAAGGACTTGTGCACACAGGAGCTGTATATACAGCACCTCTCATACAGGACCTGTGAGAGCCAGGTCTGTGCACAGAATCATGGAATCATTTAGGTTGGAAAAGCCCTCTAAGATCATCAAGTCCAACCATTAGCCCAGCACTGCCAAATCCACCACTAATTCATGTCTCCAAGTGCCACATCCACACATCAGGACCTGTGCATGCAGGAGGGTGATCCCCCCCTACCCTGGTGAGCTCCCAGATGCTGTGAAGCATCGAGCAAAGAACCTCAGGAGCACCTCAGAGGGAGTGTGGGCTCCATCCACCCCTCTACCATCTCTCCAGGGATGCTTCAGTTTGCCCAGAGGAGCTGTGGCTGTCCCATCCCTTGAAGTGTTCAAGGTCAGGTTGGATGGGGCTTGGAGCAACCTGGTCTATGGAAGGTGTCCCTGCCCATGGCAGGGGGTGGGACTGGAGGATGTTTTGGGTCCCTTCTAACCCAAACCACTCTGTGATTCATTCTATCCAAAAGCAAGACGCTGTCTCTTGCCCTTCCCTGAAGAGCTGTGGGGAAGCTCCAGGCAGGACAGGGACCTGTGTTGGTGGGGACAGAGGGTAGAAAGGCTGCAGATGCCTGTGGGCCAACTGTGGGGCTGCACAGCCCTGCCCTGCTCCTGCTGCGGCCCCCTGGCCTCCCCAGCCCCCCCGCCCCACTTCCCCCAGAGACCTGCTATTCCTGGAACACCAAAAGCTGCGGCTCACAGATAAGGCTGGTGCAGGGCCCCGATGAGGAACGGCAGCCAAGAGCTCGGCTTTTCATAAAGAAACTACTTTTAAACTTTTCCTGTTCCCTGGGAGGGCCGGCAGCAGCCGGGCAGTGCAAAGGGATGAGGGAAGATCCCAGAATTCGTTTGGTTGGAAAAGACCCCTGAGATCACCAAGTCCAACCTATGACCCCATACCACCTTGCCAACCAGACCATGGCACTGAGTGGCACATCCAGTCTTAAAGGGGTCATTCTATAAGGATGGGACATCCTGCACCCCTGGTGATGGGGCAGGATGTTCCTGGGCAGTCCCTGGTGGGGGAGCATTGCTGACCCTCGCTGTCACCGCAGGCTGAGTGGAAGGCTGCCAGCAACAACACCTCCTTGTTTGAGAACTTCTGCTCCACGGCCCAGCACGTCTTCGACACCAGCAGGGACAGGTGCACGGTGACGCTGACGGCCTGCAAGCCCCAATCCCACTGCTGGGCCGTGTGGGTGGTCCTGCACCGTGAGTATGATCCCACCCTCCTGCTGCAGTGGGACAGGGCGACACTGGGGACCCCAGAGCTGGAGGCTTGGCAGAGCCCTCAGGTCTAGTAGAGCTCGGCCAAGGGGCTCTGTTCCTGTGGCTGCCCCATCCCAGTGGTTGGGAGATGTACAGCAATCCCAGAAATGAGCTTTGTGCCCCAAGGAATGCACCAGATCCCTCTGCCATGTTGAGTCAAGGCAGGGACCAGTCTCCAGGAGGAGTAATTCCTTCCAGATGGTTAAAATCAAGTGCCCAGTTCAAATCCATCCCCAAAGACCACAGAAGGGAGCTTCTTGCCCGTGACAGAGCCCTGTTGGGATACCCAGCTCAGCCTGGGGGTGCCCAAACATTGCTTTAGGACTGGGCTGCTGGGGAGACGGAGACATCCTGCTGCCCTTGCATGAGGGGGAGGAAGGCCTGAGCTCCATCCTGCTCTTACTCATCATCAGAGCAGGGGTAGCGTGGGTGGTCCAAACTCCACATCCAACCTCAGGGAAGGCACCCAGGCACTGGGGACTAATCCTTGAGGAGCCAGGTATGGCCCCTCACTGTGCTCGCTCGTAAATCACCCACTGGAGATGGATGGTGGGGGCTGGGGGCTGGGCACCCTTTCAGAAGAAATCCCAGCTCCTTGTCCAGCTGTGGAGCACCTACAAGGGTTAGGTTCATCCCCACACATCTCCATCCTCCTCCTCCAGAAAGGGGGCCACCCACTGACCAAGCGATGGCGGCACAACCTGTCCCCCTTCCACACCTTGTGCTCACTGAAGCTTCTTTCCTCCCCCAGTTCCTTTGGACTCTGAAGAAGTCTTCAAGGGGCTGAAGGAGAAGAAGGAGAAGTTAGAGGAGGTAAGTGGGTCCCTGGTCACGGCACAGCTGCCCAGTGGGTGTCCTCCAAAGGTGGGTGGCACAGGAGCCTGACCTGTCCCTTCTGTGGCAGCTTGGCATTGTCAACATCACCTCTGACAAAATGGTGGAGGACATGACCATCAACGACGAGTTCAGCACCCCCCTGATCATCACCATCATCACCCTGGCCGGGTCCCTGCTGCTCATCGCGGCCATCTACGGCTGCCACCAGCGCTTCTCCCAAAAGAAGGACCAGGTGAGGTGGCAGGGGCGTGGGACAGGTATCTCAAGACCTTTTTCATCCCGGAGGCATCTTCAGGAGATGAGGATCATCAGTGTTGCTGTCTCTGCTGGCAGAGACATCCTGGCTTGCCCAGTGGGCACCACCCTGGGTCATAATTTTGACAAGAAAGGCTTTCTCAATCCAAAACCCCATTTCAAAAACCAGCTATGCCCCTCAAAAAATTTCTTGAAATACTTTTAGGAGTAGTGGAGTTGGGTTGGGTGCTTGGAATCACCCCCAGGGGTGCCAGGGAGCTCCCCTGTGTGCAGGGAAGAAGGAGGGTGTCAGCAGGAGGGGCATTGACACTGCAGGGCTCAGCCTTTGCAAGAGCTGGGCCAGGGCCAAATTTCAGAGCAGGAGCAGCAGGATTTAAGGAAGAACCAACAAAGAAAGAGAAAATAATGTGATTTTTATCTCATGAAGCAATCCTGGGTGATTTTAGTCCACCTGTGAGGACTGGCCATTCCCATGCCCTGGGGCACTGAGGTTTGCACTGGTCCCAGCTGCTCTTCCTGGGGATTTAGCTGTGGGACAGACAGAAACAGAAAGGGAAAATAATTATGAAATCAGATGATACAATCAGGGTAAACCACCCTCCTGATGGAGAAGCAAACCTACTTCACTCTTACTTCAAACCATTTTCCCCTGGACCAGCTCATCCTTTCTCAGCGATCCCAACCTCTGCCCCGTGAGAAAAACAAGGCATAAAGCTTAAAAATTTAGAGTGCAAGGTAGGTGAACACAGGAGGGAGGGAAGAGCAAACCAGGGCCAATGTCAGACTTGTTTGTACTTACCAGGCTTGATTTTTTGGGAAGAAATAGGGGAAGATGCAAGACCTCAATAAATATTTGACCTGTGCTGTGGTCAGCCTGGAGCTTATGGGATTTCTTCATCCCTTGGATGAAACCTCCCTGGCTGGGATGAAAAACATCCCAGCAGGGACAGAGAACAGCACAACATGCCCCATGTTGTTCAGAAAACAGGTAGAAATAAGGTATTTTTAGCAATGTCCCTAAAATAACCTGGTGCAGAGGAACAGGTACCAGTCCCAGTTGGATGTTCCAGAGGTAAATTCCCACCAGGCACAGAGCAAAGTAGCAAAACCAAAGCAAGGGATGCCTGTTCTGAAAATCAAACACATTCCTCCTTCCTGGCTTTGTTTTAGGGTGGTTTCTTTTGTTCTCCTTCTGTTTCGTTTCCAAAAATGACTTGAAAGTTTTTTTCTATTTTTGTTTTTTTTTNNNNCCCCCCCCCCCCCCCCACCTCCCTCCCTGTTGTTTTATCTTGGAAATACCCAGAACATCCACCCTGATGTCCCCGGGTTTGATGATGGACATGTGGCCCTGATCTTTAATGTGAGTTCCAACACAGGGATCGGAGGGGCGGGTGCCGCATCCGTAACACCCCCAGCTCTCACCTCCGGCGCTTGGTAGGGCCCAGTAGCTTTTAACAGGACTAAAGCCCAGCTTTACAGCCCCCTTCCCCTCGCTGCATGGCTGGAGGGTGCCTTGCCATGGTGGGAGACCAGCAATCCCACAGGGAAGCAGCCCTTGGGAGAGCCCAGATGTGTCCTCTGCTTTCGAGCATCCCACAGTCCCCACCCACATGTCCCCTGCCACGAGTGACACAGGGGACGCCCAGCAGTGCCTTTGCAGCCCCTCTGCCAGTGCCAAGCCCTGCAGTTTTGCTTCTCCATCCCTTTCCTTCTCCACGGATTCCCTCCCACGCCTGTCTCCTGACATTTACTAGGAGCATTGTAATAGAGCAAGCTGTGAATCCAGGCAGATTTTAACAGGGCTCCCCAAAAAGGGCTGAGCAAGGACTGCAGTTCCCCACTGAACCCTTTCAGGGAAGGAGAGGGATGAAGGACCCACCGAGTGCCCTGTGCTTCCCAAAAAAAGGGCTGAGCAAGGACTGCAGTTCCCTACTCTAGGGAAGGATGGGGATGAAGGAGCCCAAGTGGAGGGAAAATTAGGATGGGCTGGGGGGTTCTGCCAAGGGATGAAGGGCAGAGTCGGAGCCTGAAGCACATCGCACCAAAGGACCAGGGTGACAAAGTGCCTGAGGGCATCTTTCCCTGCCTGGTTGTCATTGAGAGTTCCAGAATGAGGAGGGATGATGCTCAAGATCTGGCAGGTGGGACTACCCCTGAGTTAAGGAGGAGAAGAATAATAGAGCAACTAAACAAAGACAGGGGTGGAGAGAAAGGGGAGGGGAAGAGCAGATTTGAGGTAGGGAGGCAGGAGTTGGGATGCGGCGATGCTCAACCTCTTCCCAACATCCTGGGTGGAACAAACTGAAGCTGGCAGCTGCTCCTGGAGGTTTTCCACATGTCTCTGGCTGCTCTTTCTTCCTTCCCATCATCATCAGAGTCTTCCTCTTGCCAGCTCCATGCTATCCCCTCGCTGCCCCCACCTCAACCTCACCACGAACATCTCTATATGTAGTTATATAAATCTATACGGGGCAGCTGTCACAGCTGGCTGGGAGGTGACAGCTCTGAGGTGACACTCACAGCGTGGCCAGGGTGTTGTTCTGTGGGGTTTATGGTTTTCTTTCCTCACAGCAGCGCCTGACTGAGGAGATGCAGACCATGGAGAATGGCTACCACGACAACCCCACGCTGGAGGTGATGGAGACCTCCTCCGAAATGCAGGAGAAGAAGGTGAACCTCAACGGTGAGCTGGGGGACAGCTGGATCGTTCCTCTGGACACCCTCATGAAGGAGGACCTGGAGGAAGAAGAGGACACGCATTTATAAGATGCAGAAGTTGATCAAGCAAAAAACGACCACCTCCCCAGAAAAAAACCCAATAAACCCTACACACACGCACACACAGCTCCAAAATAAGGCAAAATTCCCCCCAAAAAGCAGAAAATCCCTTAATGAACGAATCATGGCCCCTTGTGCCACCACATGGGGTGCAGGATGGAAGAGGAAGGGACGTGAGAAGACACCTCTGGGGCACATAAACACAAGCCACTCTGGTGGCCACATCTGGCCAAGCATCCTCCATTCCCCATCCACCTCCCACACCAGACCTGACCAGCCATGGGCAAACAGGGTGGCTTTGCTCCTGAAGAGCTGCTGGTGTCTCCTCCAAGCATGTCCCCTCCCATCCCACACCCAACCACGCCAGCTGCATCCTCCAGCTATGGAGCGACTCAAAAATCAAGAGAAATGAAGTAAATAGGACAGGAGATGGAGCACGTCTGACAGCAAAGCAGCACCTGGCAATTAAAGCTAGAAAAATCCTCTGGCCCACGCTGTTTAGTCATCACCCTGCCCTTCCTGACACCCAGGTATTGAGTGGAAAAAGCTGGAACAGCCTGTTCCTTTTTAATCCAGTTTCCATCCTCTCCTCAGAGCTAAAACGCACAAGAGCTCCTCGTTGTGCCATAGGCAAATGGATGCATCTAGACCCAGTGGGATGGGAGGGATGCAGCAGTGCCAAGTGATGCTCAGCCCTGCTGCCAGGGGCTGTGGAACAGATCCTGCACCCACTTGGAGACCGAGAGAGGTGCAGCAGCTTCTTGTTTTGAAAAGATGAGATGGAGGGAGAGGAAAAGGAGGAATTCCTTGAGTTCATCCCTCTTAGGAAGGGTGTGGAGAGCAAGAGTGATGCCTGGTCTCTAGCCCAGGTGTGATGTTGGCAGTTTTGTGGTGCAGGAATCCAGGTCTGGTGCTGCATTTCCCTATAGAATGCCTTCCAGGAATTATACAGCAGCATCTCACAGCCCTCATCCATCCTCCACGAGACTGTGGGACACACGCACCACGATGGTTTGTGATTTTTGAGGGCACATTTTCCTGCATGAGCAGCAGAAGAGGTAAAAGAGCACCAGAACACGAGCCAGGGAGCTTGGTGGCATTCAGGGTTTTCCACCAGTACAGCCCTTGGTGTTTCCTCCCCTCGAGGTTTAAAAGCTCAGTCCATGCTCTCGAGCTCTTCTTCACGAGCCACTAAGGTAAGAGAGACCTGCAAAGCAACTTGCAGCTCAGCAGTGAAGCTGGGACTGAGCTTTGTCCTGCAGCCCTTGCAACCCTTGGTCTGTCACCCAGGTCTCCCCTTGCTGAAGTTTTTAGAGGTGAGAAGAAAAACATGGCTGGACTGAGGCCATTTCTGGATTTTGACTGCCCACCACAGCTCCTAAATGGCTCTGAAAGGTTGGGGAGAGTTTCATGCCTTTGCTCTGGTGAAGCAGCTCAGCCCTGGCAGAGGCAGGGACCAGTGGGGACCATCCTCCAGCACATGAGGACCAGAAGGTCACTTGGCTGAGTTCTTCTCCCAAGATGAGGATGGTGCTTGTCCCAAACCATCTGCAAGCCAGAGGAGCTGCAGATAAGAGCGATGCCCAAACACGGCCCTTCTCCCCTGCTTGCCATAAACCAAGGCACAACAGGGAGATTTCCTTTGGGCTCTGCCACCAAGTCAACCCGATTGGGATCTGCTCCCACAGCTGCCCTGAATGAGGGGAAAAGCAGAGCCAAGCAATGGGAAGCTTGGAGAAACCCTGGTGGAGCTGGGAGTACTCAGGAAGGAGAGGATCGCGGTGGTTCGCTCAGCCCCACGACAGGCGCTGGCAGAAGACGCAAGTGGCTCTTCCCCCTTCTGCCCTGCACCGAAGGGCAGAGTCTGAAGTGTTCAAACATTTATATTTTTGTATGTAAATATTCCTGCTATTCATTAGCAATGTATTCCGCACACTTCACTTACCTGTGCACTGCACTATGGGGAAGTAATTTTGGAGGGGAAATAACAAAATAAAATTAAAAAAAAAATTAAAATAATTAAAAATTAAAAGAAAAAAAAAAAAAAAGAAAGAAAAAGCTAAAGGCCAGCCTGGTAGGGGATTAAAATTTGACATGAAACAGGAAAACAGCTTTTGCCCGGCTAACTCTGTGCCACGACTTTGCCCCTGTTCTGGCAGCATCAAGTTCAGCTCTTTAACATGGCCACGAGGCTCAGAGAAGTGGTCTCGGCATCCACAATTGCTCTGGTGAGGATTTGAGCCTCCCAGCTGCCCTGAAAGGTGAGCAGCAGGTCCCTGACCTCACATTTCTGTCCTTCCCAGAAAATAAACACAGTGCAAACAGGGTGGCAGCGATGCTGTGGGCACGGGGGCTGGAGTTGCCACGAGGACACCCCTGGCAGGGCATCTCCAGGTGGTCAGGCTTTAGCTTGTGCCTAAAGATTCCCCCTTCCCAGCAAAGAGATGCCAAAGTGCTTTAATGAGTCAGGTCCAAAGACTTTCCAAGAGAACCCTACAGAGGCTTGAGATGAAGTAACCTTAAATCTTTCCGAGCAGAGACCAGTGAAGATATTAACTGCTCAGCAAGTGCTTATAGTGATTTATATTTGAATAGGAATTGTACATTTATTTATTTTTCCAGACACCATATTTTTAAACCACTAATATTTTATAGCAGATTTTCCTTCCCCTATTTAAAAGAACTATTTCCACAGGAAAAGAAAACAGTACTTTTTTTTTTTTTTTTTTCAAATGTTGAGAACATTCTTCTTTGGAAAATAAAAAAATCAGGTAGGAAATGCAGCAATGAGCATCTTTGGCCTTAACCCTTCCCTTCGTAGACGGTAGCCATAATTGTTAGACCAAAAATAATAAAGAAAAAAAAAAAAGATTTACCAAGGCATTTCCTTCCTCCCTGCCCCTCCTCCCTTCCCTGCGCTCCTCTTCTCTCCCCCAAAACAGCTTTAACGTCCCACACGTTGTACAAAGAGATTCGTGCTCTTACCTTTCGGCGAGAGCTTTACGAGCAGCTCAGATGTCCTTGCAAGAGACTTCTCTATTTTCAGATTCACGAGGAAACGTGTAAATACTTTAGGAGCATTTTATCTCCCGCTCACAGTGCCGTGACCCAGCTGACGAGGTTGATACTGTGACTGCTGCCTACAGAAGACACACAGAAGTCATAATCCATGAGGGACTGGAGAAGGAAAACCTAATTCCTTCCTAAACCTGCTGAACCTTGCACATATAGTAGAGCTCTTACATACTGTGTGTAGCAGCATCTCTCACGGGGACAGGAGTCTGATTTACACTGGAATTTACTGAGGAACTGGATTGTAAGAGATTATTCTTGCATTTTCCTACAAATATATTTTGAGAGCATCATGTATTTCTGTCAATAAACATTCTTATGTAAAAAGACTCGTATCTTTGGATGAGTGAGGGGAGGGGTGGGCAGGGCAGAGCTGGTGTTCCAGGGCCACAACTTCCTGCTCTGCAGATGCTCCATGGCAAAACCCTGACCAGCTGGAATAAAACCAACCCAGACCTTCAAGGTAGCCACCCGTGGAAGAGCCTGTATTGTTCCTATGCAGTAGAAGTATTACAGTGGTGGAAAACCTGTTAAATTTAAAAACCAGAGGACTCGGAGGGGTGGGAAACTGGGGTGATGTGAGGGCACCCCCACCACAGCCAGAGCACTTGCTTGAGCTCTTGGTGCCTTCAGGCTGACAGAGGGAAAGGCAACTCACCCTTATTTCTGCCTTTCACCCTTATTTCTGCATTTCATCCTAACTCGCTCCTGGCCTGCAGCCCCTCCTCACACTCCGGGGCAGGCTGTGGAGGAGGGAATCAAACCTCACACCCATAAAGCAGGAGAGGCATCACCCCAGGGCAGCAGAGGGGCAGCAGCAGCAGTGTGGGCAGTTCAGCAGCTCAGTTGGCCTTCAAGCGCCCAAAATAAAACATTTTGTCCCACGTTAAGTTTCTGCTTATGTAAAGAAAAAAAATAATAATTTGGTTGAAGTCAGGTATTAAAAATCAGTGGTTTGTAGCAGCCTATGTTCTAACTCTGTGTTCCTCCCCAGTAAAAGTTCCTGTGGATGTAGGGAACATGCTGGATTTATGGGATACTGACTGAGCTCATCAGTGACGTCAGGAACAGGGCCAGACACAATGCACCACTGGTTTCACAATTTCTGCAACACTACAACACCTTCACAGGCATTTTTCCACTCTCCGAAGCCACGTGAGAACAAACAGATCTTAAATCAACACCCTTGCTAGCATATACATTTTTATTAAGAAAAAAATGAACAAAATACATTCTCTCCTTATGTACATTACATACAACATAACTACATTTGTAGATACTCCTCGTATCACTCATTCATTTATGTACAGCATGGGGCTCACACACCAACCCAGAAATCATCAAAGATGATTTATGCCAAGGAAGAAAATTAACACTCCAGGCTGAACAAAGATCATCCATAAAGAAAAGGGTGGGATGGGGAATCACCAGAGTCCAGGGAAGATGCCTGTAACCACCATGGGCTCAGCACAGGAGCAGTCAGTATTTCACTTGCCTATTAAAACACACGAGCAGTTCACAGCTTTCATCACCCCATGGATGCTCCTGTCCAGCCCAGGGCTGTCCACACCTCTCAGCTCAGCTCTCCTGTGCTCATGTGTCCCCGACAACAACTGCAGGACAGACACCAAGGGCAATCCAGACGGACACCAGAGCCTGCAGAATTGCTGTGGAGGTGCAAACCTTCAAGCTGGGTGCCAAAACAGAACAGAGAGGCCAAATTGTGGACAGGGGGTGGACACTCACACTTCCAGCATTAGGGAGGGAGAACCAGCTTTTGAGGGCCACACTGGGGTGTAGAGGACGAGATAATGAACACTGGAGGTCCAGACAAACAAACCATCACACACTACAGTGATACCATCAGAGCAGAGGCAACAGCTCAACAAACAGCTCAAAACCCCACCCCAGCCAGGTGATGGTGTTCAGCCAGCTCACCGTGTTTGACCCCAAGCTACCCAGGCCCTGTCTACTCCACCAACTCCCCTAAGAGGGGCAACTGCAGCAGTTCCAAAGGACAAACATTTAACGAGGCTCAATACTCCCAAAATGAGACACGCTGCATCTCAGCATCTGAATCCACAACATGTACACCACCACCAGCCACAAGGATGGGAATGTCACCTCCAATTAAATGGGAATGAGCCCACAGACTTTCAATTTCTGTCCCTCAGCAAAGTGGTCTGCGTGGTTTGGGGCCTCCAATTCTCAAGACTCCCATGAACACATTTGTTTGTATAATTAAGCTCTTTTCTCTGGCTGACGGTCTCCCCAGCACCCCCTCATTTCCTGCTGTGGAGGAGGGAGTGCTGGAAGACACAGCAGAAAATACAGCTTTAGCAAATGGTAACAGCTACTAATAACGAGGGGTTTGTTTTCCTTTCCACTACCCCGCACAGCAGCTTCTGAAGTGAGGAGTATTTTGCACATCAAAACATCAACGGGAGGGATAGGAATGAGGAGGGAGAGATGAAGGCAATATTCACCCTCCACTGCTAGTTTGCATTCCCGATGACCACAGCAGACAGGAGGGGAAAACCAGTTAGCAGCACAATAGTTCTCCTCTCCTCCATTTTCCCCTTTTAAGAGCTGAGTTTTTGTTAAAACCTCAAAAAAAAAAAAAAAAAATCACTTTTCAGCCTCAAAGTGGCTTTTTTAATGAACGGACCCTGTTCACACACCGCAGCACTTCTCTATTTAGTGAAACACTGAGTAATTGATTGAATCCCTTGGTTACTAAGTCAGGATATTTAAAGTATATTTTCCTGTCACTGGGGAGAAAAACCCATCCATTGCTATTTGGGATGTGGAGATGACTGCAACCACTGGAGCCACTGTTGTGGTCTAGCCTCCCCCCACCATCATATTAATTAAAAAGCACCTAATCTCCTTTAATCGAACTGGCAGCTTTCATCAGAAAGCTCAGAACATTTTTAACAATCCTTTAAGGCAGCCAGACCTGATCCAAAAGCCAGTGGTGCTGCACCACCTCCGGTCTGTTTGAGCAGGGCTAAGCCCAACTTGGCTTCCTTGCAATTGCTGTGGAGAGAATAAAATTTGTATTATCCTCTCTGGTGTCTCTGGGGTGGACAGAGGCCAAAGCTCGAGATGAAGCTCCAGGACTAGAAGACCCTGACATTGCATCACTTCTCTCTGAAAAAGAGCCAAACAATCCAGCTCACATTGTAAAAACAGCTCTAAACAGCAAAGCTACTGGTTAGGAGAGTTCTTCAAAGCCCTTCCACAAAGATAGACCACGTCTTACACACCTACTCACGTCAGGCATCCCTGTATTAACCCCAAGGCTACTTCTCTTCTCATTCCCTCTGCCCTGCTGTGCTGCAGAAATAAACCAAACACTCCAATACTAGTGAAAATTTTGGGATAACGAGAGCAGGTGCAGGAACCTGGGACAACTTGAGGGTTGGTACCATCACCTTTTTCTTCTTAGGGCCACACAAAATAAACCCTGAGACGGGAGAAAAGGAGTATCACAGGACTGAATGTGGGGCCATGGAAGGGCACAGGGGAATAAGTCTGTGCTGCAGTGGGAAATCATCTCCCACACTTCCCTGTCCTTACCCGGGATGAGAAACAGCCCTGGAAAGAACAATGTAAATCACAAGGATCCTTCCTGACTGTTTCAGAGGCAGCAGGAAGGAGTTTTGCAAAGGAAGCAAATGGAGCATGATGTGGGGAAACTGATGCCTCAATAACCACTACGCAGCTCTAACCTTTAATTCCTCTGTAGGTACCCATTAAACTCAGGGAAGTCTGAAGCATTTTAATAGCAGTGAACAGCCACACAGGGAAAGAAAAGTCAGAATAAATGGGGGAATAACCAAGGGGTCGTGCTTTGACCATCGTACCTGCTCGTGATAAGACTTCCCTTTCAAATTAGTACCAAACCCAAAAATCTAACCTGATACAGCCACTTGTGAGCCGTTCGCTCACATCCCTGTTTCCAGGAACGAACTGTGATGCTGGAGCTGAACAGTCGAGTGAGTTCTGACAGCACTCACACTCCCCAGGTCATCAGTAAAAGCTGTGCTGACTTACAGCAAACAGCTGGAAGCCAAGGCAATGTGGAGCTGTGTCTGCACCAAGTATAAATTGAGATTTCAGGGTACCAAGGTACGCACTGACAGCAGCTCCACTGCAAGCACAGCACTGAATTCGGGTCACAGCAATATCTGGAGTTCACCCCTATCAAACAGAGTCCATGAAAGCAAAGCAGAAAGCAGCAATGTGTTATCCTCAGGATCTGTGCTTGGGGAAGGGGCTGCCCTGCAGAGCTCCACATCTCAGCCACACAGCTGGAGTTACACACAACCCACACAGCCATCGCATCCTCCTCGGAGCTGTACGGATATAACCAAGGCACACGTGGATAATCCCAAACTCCAGCCAGCTCTGTGACCTCTGCAGGAATGCCAAAGGGATACCTGCTGGCATCCCCGTGAGGCTCTCCTGTGGGACTCTCCAGCAGCAATAAGCAGGTCATTAACTGACTTCCACTGCAAAACCGCGTTTGGATCCATTGCCTACAGACAAAAGCATCTGGAGTCAATTTATCCAAGCGCTGAGCCATGGACTCTTATCCTGGTTCCAGTACAGTAAACCTACTTTTTCCACTCCAACTTTTCATTATAATAGAAGCTTTCAGTAAAAGAGGGATTTTGCCTATAAGCCATTACCACAACTTGAATAATCTCCAGTATAACCTTTTCCATGAGAGGATATATGATCAGGTCTCCCATTCCCACAGGCATTTAGATACACTAACAAGCTCCTGACAGCACATTTACATTTCAACAGTATTTACAGCTTATATACTACTAGCAATCTATATCAAGAACAAGTCATATAGTTGTTCTTAAACTCTCCTCTCACAAAATAAGACCCATCTCCAAATTAACACATGTACTTATTAAAATAGGCCAAGCTCAGAGTTTCTATAATCTTCCCCCTAAATCAAAACACCAATAATTTTAATTTTCAACTGGGTCCACCTCTGTTTCTGTAGTAAGTACAGCTATAAAACAACACAAGCACTTCCAGAGACATACATGAACTGCTTTTACTGTCGGGACTTCACTTGACAATAGCCAAACATTCCTTAACTCTGAGCCAACTAATAAGCTAAAATTCAAAGCATACACAGGGACTCAAAATTTCACAAGACATTTTTCCACTTTTTAAAACAAAGGGACTGAATGAAAACGTTATCTACTAATTTTTGCCATTTTCCCCAGAAGCGGCACAGCATTACATCAGCAGAATTACTGCCCGTACAGAGATGGAGGTTGTACGGAAGTTATTCAAACTTAAAGTTCACTCGGTAAGTTCTACTGAAGTACTTATTTCTTGATTCTGAAATGCAGGAGGCAGCAAGAGAGCTGACAGTATTTGTGTTACAGGTACCTACCACCCTCCTGCGTTTGAAACAAGCAACACTAGCACTCATCTTTCCCACAGTAAGAGCAGCAAACAAGTTTGAAGCATTCCTCAGGACTCTGCTCTGAATCCATCACTCCCCAGAGCAGGCTGGCACAGCAGGGCCAGGTCAGCACACGACTTTGGGACAGAGAAAACTCCCTTCGAAAAATTTACACGCATCAGGAAAATGGTTCAGCAAACCGCTGTTCCACAAAGCCCTATGGAAAACGCTCTTCCAGAGTCATTACTCGGCTTTGGAAAGAGTTTCTTCTGGAAGAAGGAATAGCTCACGGAGCCCTGGACACTCGTGGCTGCCAATTAAAGAAACACACAGATGAGCTGTGACAATCCCTGGCCACGAGCCCCACACCTCTGCCACCCTCCTGCAAACAGGTGGGTCCAGTTAATTTGCTTACTGACTACTCAATCCTTAAACTCTAATCATTAAATCATTAAATTTTCAGGCTGGGTTATTATAATCAATGACCAAAAAGTTTCAGCAATTTCATTTAACTGTAGCTCCAGGACAATTCACAAAGGGAAGCTTTTTTACGCTCTTTAGGAAAATTTCTGATTTCCCTCTAGTTGCCACTGCACAAGGCAATGCCTTAGAAAAGCTTTTGCAATTGGGTGCTCCCAGACTGATTTTCCAAAATAAGAGTAAGGTTTTGCTAACCGAAGTTCTGGTAGGAAGCTCCAGCCTGATCCCTGAGCCAGCGTGTAGCTGTGTACACCCAGAGCCATCCCGGGCAAACAAAAACCTAATTCCAGATGTTTACTTACACGACTGGGTATGACTACCTTAACTACCCATGCAAGATGCCACCCAAGGAAAGGGCAAACTGAACTTTTCCAAGACAAAGTTCTCCTTCCTCACTATGCTCAGCAGAAGGAAGAGATTATAATAATAAACACATCACAAGTATCTTTAAAACAGCCAGAAGATAAAAACTGCAACTATTTTCCATGAACATTTTGCATCACCCTTCAGGCCTTTCCAGGACCAATACTAACTAATGGGATCCTCAAAATAAAAAGGCAAAGAGGTGGCTAACGTGGCTACAGTCTCATTTAACAACACATAACAAAGTCCTTCCGCCACATGACAACATTTTGGGTCACACTGCAAAGAGCAGAACATGCTTGGAGAAGTAATTTTGGGAGAACTCTTAAACAACTTCTGCCTCCTGACTACTATGTGGGGTTGTGTAGGACAAACATTAACAAACTCACTTAATTCTACCTAATCCAAGTGACCAAAAAAATTAATTCTGAAGGGTTTTATTTCTCTAAGAAAATGTGTCACTTGACAGGAACAATGAAGAGTAATTTCTTGTTATCCAAGGAGATGATCCATTGAAGGATATTGTAAGGGTCAGAGTCAGTGACAAAACGAACACAGGAATTTCAAAGGATATTTTTTAAAAAGCTAAACCAAGAGTGAAGTCTGGATGTCTATATCAAGTTTATCCCACCCTGACTTCCTCTAGCTTTAAAAGACATACCAGAACCTTGTAACTTTGGCTTTAAAGACCCCAATCACAATGAATGAGTCCCTCTCTGACAAGGAACGATGCTTTCCTTCGCAATACCTTATTTACAGCTTAACACAGAATTTACAGATAAAACTACTCACTGTAGTGCAAAGATTATGTGGTGTGAAGTTCATACACAAAGTCACCTTATAATCTAAAGGCAAATAGAGTATGTTTGTCTTGTCTAAGCTAAAGAGCAGCCTCAGACACAGCCTGCAAGCAACGATGGTGAGGTTCGAAGACTTCTCACGCACAGCTTGGATATTTATAACCTCGCATGCACTAGGCTGTGAGAAGTCTTCAGGTGGCTGTTTTCAGATCCAGCGGGTTTCTTTACTGTTTGTATTTCAGGCTTTCTGTAATGAGCATGTCTAATGCTTTCCTGGAATGTCACCAGCGTCTTTAAAGATCAGCATGCAATGAAAATCAGACTGCCTGTGTCACTGCCCAACAACAACTGGCTGATTTTGAAAGGAAATTTATACTTCACTGCTCAGAATTTTTGATTAGATTTTAAAGCAGGTAACGTAGCACACACCAATGCAAAGAAATCATTTTGACTCCTAGCCTTAAGGACAAAAAGAAGGAAAGACCCTTGGCAAAGCCACAAGAACCCTTCCCTTTGGATTAACCTCTCTGGCCACATGGTGCCTCTGCTGCTCAACAAATACTGCAGAGCTGAGCAAAGTTTCTGCTGGCTAATCACCAGCTGTAATCCATGAACTGTGCTGGTGCGAGCGGCATCGATCTGCTCGGGACAAAGGCAGGTCAATATTTGATCATCCTGAAGTGCTCTCGTTAGCTGGGACTGTCAGTCCTGCAGAAGCAACGCTCCCCTCGCTCAGACAAATCATTGATTTGCACGACGCTACAGAACACAGAGCCGAGGCTGCCGGGCCCCGCGCACACCCCCGGCACAGAGGACAATGAGTTTGGATCGAATTCCTGTCACACAAATCAGACCTGACACGATGCACTGCTCACAAGCAACACTATTCACAGCTTCGGGCGTTCCTGAACTTCCCCTGCCTGCTCGCCAGGGCTCCTCCACCAAGGTGTGTCTTTTGGGTTCTTTTAGCCATCCAAAGTGGACACACAACAGTTAACAGCTTGGTTAATTAGCAACTGTCACAAAGAGCATTTAATCATCTGACTGAAGCTGAGGATACATAAGCAACGAGATCAAGTGATAAAGGAGCACAGCAGCACTAAATTTAAGTACTAGAGGGTTGCAAAATTTTGATTGGTTGCATTTAAAGTGCTCGGTTTGATCTCAACAGAAGCAACACCTCAGCTGTAATATTCCCCCAGTATCTACATTTGTACTGTATAAACTCTACGTTAGTTAACAAAGCCTCAGCACAGGTAGCACACCACAAAGCCCAGCGGTGATGTAAAACTTTCCATGTCAATAGTAAAAAAACATGCCATGTTCCAAAGAAACAATTTCATCAGATTTCACTTCCCACACCGAGTGGATTCTTCCCCAGACATCTGACTTACCATCCACTGAAGTGTACAATGTCTGAACAGTCTCAAGAGACAGGTTAAAAACACTTCATTTGTACAGTCCTCCCTGAAGACAAGCCTGGCCTCTGACGTACTGTTCCTTTTTAAGTGATTAAATACTTGTGTGAGGTTTTGAAATTTATTTCTAATGCACCAGGACTACAAAAGTCACACAAAGAACATGATAAAGAGGCAATACAATCAAAGCAAGCAGACACTTGAGCTCTGAAAAAGACACTCGACTAACTCTTTATTTCAAGAGTCCAAATCATCTTTGCACACACAGGACTTCCACCAAGTTCAACAGGAGCCACAGCGGGTGCAGCAATGATACCCGGCTGGCATGAACACTGCTGGACAGAAGGGTTTGCAGTTTCATATAAATATTTACATCTGCCAGTGTGTACTGAATGCTCACGGACACCGAATGCAGAGTTTCTAACGCTGGGTATGCGTGTCCTTCATTCCACCTCACAGTGCAGCACCAAGCCCTTACGGTGTTTATAAAGAAGGCTTTCAGCAAAAGGAAGAATATATTTTCTATACATATGCATCAGCTCATTTTCAGAGATTTATGCTAAGAAGGCCTCCCTCACACTCAGATCTAGGTCTAAAATGCATTGACAAGGGAGCTGCATTACACAGGAAGGAGACAAGCTGTTGGGAGCAACGCCCTGTACACGTACACACGGACAAATGCTCAGAGAAGTACATGGAAACAAAGACAGTCTGCTTCAGAAATCCTACACCCAACCCAGGGTCAGGTTGCAGAGGTTGGGGGTGAGTGTGGTGGAAGACCCAGTTCTGCCAGGCTCGCCGAGGACCCGCAGGGTTTCTCAGTGGAAGAGCACAGCAGCAAAGAGATCAACCCCTGAAAAGGGGCCCGTGCGGACAGCGACCGCACTCCCGTTTTCCAGCGGTATCTCTGAGGTTCCCTCTTGCCTGCTAGGTTTAAGTGGAAGGCTCCAGAGAACAGGAGACAGGGATGTAGGTAGTCAGTTTAGATGGAGCCTCAGATGCAATTACACACGACTGTCAGCACAACTCCGGGACGAGGAGACAGACGGTTTGGAACATGCACTCGCCTTCCCGCGACACACTGCGAGTACAAGACTCAGGACATAAATTACATCACCTCAACACGTGCCAGTGTCCTGCCACCAAGTCATTCAGCTGCTGAGGATGGAGTTGTAGGATAAAGCAATACATCATGACCAGCTACAAATGAGGAAAGAAAAACATCTTCCCCTCTCTTCCTCAGGAAACGCAAAATAAAACCCATCATCTTTAATCCCAGACAACTCACAAATCTCAAATTTTCCCCCATAGGCAAAAAGATCTGGGTTTTATTTCTTTTTCTTTTCCCCCCACCTTTTCATCTTACATTTGCTAACTCAAAATCCAAAGTCAGAAAAAATATATGTATTTAGTCAGAAGTACGTCAGTTACATTTTATTAACCTACTCCAAGGGAAAAGCTCCAGGGATTCACCATACAAGTATAAAACCCCTTTCAAACACCTAGGGGTTACTATATTGACTTCATCCCAGCAGTCAATCAATGCAGTAAAAAAATTAAAATACTGAAAATGGATGCTTTTCCCCTCTTCCATGTGTCCAGTGATTGCTCCGTTACAGCGTGATGAGGTCCACCAGGTTGCCTTTAGGAGGGGTCATGTTGTCCGGGAAGAAGTTGACCAACGTGTCAAACAGCTGAGTTCTCTGGGCATATGTGTGGTCAACGTCTGAAAATCCTGGGGGAGGAAGGAAAGGGAAAGTCAGTCCTCACAATCTCAAACAGAGTTTAGCTGGGAATTGTCCATTTAGGATAAATGCTAACAGTTTCCTCCCTCTGCCTCCACTAACAAGGCTGCCAGCTCTCCATCCCACTACTGTGAGCACATATACAGAGATTATGTCACCCCAAGCCAGCACTGCCATCAAAATGCCATAGAAAGTAATAAACAAATGCCTGTCAAGCTCACTGACAGCCCTGAAGAAATGGGGGAAGCAGGAGTTCTCAGGGGACTGCTCTGATGTCCCAGAAAACAAAATCCGTGTAGTTAATTTTACTTGGTGCCTGATTTCTTCTGTCCTCAGGCTTTCTTCATTATCTTCACTGCCATGACCAGAACTGCTCCTTGGATTGCTTGGAGTTTTCCTTGAGACAAGCTCTGCTGACAGCAGGAGTCCCAATTCAAGAGCTGGTATTTACTCACTGGACTTGCACCCGGCTGCATATTGGCACACGGGAGCTTTGCAAACTGGTTTCTGAAGTGCTGCCTCCCAACACTGCTGGGTTTGGTTTGCATTGTTTATCCAAATCCTACACTGAAACCATCAGCAAGAACAATAGGGCAGGCACACAATGATTTCCTCCACTTTGGATTACTTCCATTGCTGCTATCTCAAAGGAATGCTTTTTAATTCCGTGAACTCACTCTTCAGTTAATCAAAGTCAACCAAGTTAATCAAATCAAGGATGGCTGGGGCTTTTGTTTGATTTTCAAAGCACCTCTTGACACACATATCCTCCTATCTGTAAAGCCAAAATCTGGATAAAGTGTTGTACCCAAGTCAAGAACTAATTCATCTTTCAAAATGCTTAAAACTAGGGAGAAGATTTGAGGGTGGTGAAGCACTGGCACAGGTTGCCCAGAGAAGCTGTAGATGTCCCATGCCTGGAAGTGTTCAAGACCAGATTGGATGGGGCTTGGAGCAACCTGGGATAGTGGAAAGTGTCCCTGCCCATGGCAGAGGGGGTTGGAATGAGATGATGTTTGAAGGTCCCTTCCAGCCCAAACTGTTCTATGAGTCTATGAAAAATCCAAGTTTTTTGAAACTTGGGTTTTCTTTCTTTTAAAAGAATCGATCTTGTAGGGTCAACTCGATGTCTTCCAAACCACAGGAACTCAGCAGAGCTTCCTCATCCAGCTGGGCAGAAGTGCAGTGGGCTTTCTCTTTCCCTCAATTTCACAGATTGGGAATTACGCCTCCATCTAAAACTGAAGTCATCCATTCTCTTAGCGAGAGCTCAGTGACTCGAGGACACCCCAGCATTACAAGGATGTAACTTCTGCCTGTAGCTTTCCTGTAGCTCACCCAGGATGACTCTCTGAGATCTCTTAAACAGTTAACTGGACAGAGCAGCGAAATAAATCATGGCTTTGGCTCAGCCTCCTGTTTCCAGCCCCGCACACCACTGTTTTCTTCGCTCTTGACACTCTGCCCAAAGAACTCATTCTGCAGAGAACAGAGCGAACCAAACTACTCCAGGAATTGCAGTTATCACAGCAAACAGAGCCGTAGCCATGCTGTGAGATTCCAAAGTGACATGACAGGAGGTGCTTTATTCTGACCAAAGCTTCTGTTTACTTGGGTAAGAGCGAAGGATCAGATGTAATAAGAGACACAAAATGATCCCAGGAGGCATTGGTTTAAAACCACTGATGTTGACAGATGTTTTAAATATGGGCTTGAGGCATTGGATGCTGGTCATTATAAATAACCTCTCAGATGTCTGGGTAGTGGCACTTTGCATATTGAAAAGAGCCTGCAATGCTGATAGGAACTGTAACATTTGATATAAAAACCAGTAGAAACTAAGAGTAATTATCAAAGGGAACATCATGTAACTCCTCTGACACACAATACTCACCAAGAGTTGTGAAATCCGAGCCAGACTTAAATAATGCTGAGGCAAGAAGCTGAAACTGCAGAAGAAGAGGTAAAGGGACAAAGAAAGAAAAAAGTGTTATTAACCACACATGCAAAAACCCCAAAGGATTCACAGAAGTCCAAGTAGCTTCAGAGTTTTCTCTGTGTTTTCTCTACACAATCCTCAGAACTCCTGCGCCATACACATGAATAACAGCAGCAGGCACTTTCACATGAGCACTACAATTTGTCACCTTGGCACAAGTCAGATGGTTTTTCCTAGAATTAGAGCAGTGTTGATGCAATAAAAGGTATTTGACTGAGAGCTCTAAAAATCTCATTTTTTTACATATACTTTTTTGCCTCTGTGGCAGAAGGTAGAGTCCCCTCCACACAATAACATTCCCAGGGATTAACACGGTACAGGCTCGGCAGCTGGGGATTAGATGGCCCAAAGACAGGTTAACTGCTGGAGTGAGCATGAATTTCTTCAACACCGAGAAAGCTCTGCCCAAAGAAGTTGTGGATGCCCCAACCCTGGCAGTGTTCAAGGCCAGGCTGAATGGGGCCCCGAGCAACCTGACCTAGTGGGTGACACTCCTGCCCATGGCAAGGGGTTTGGAACTCAAGGATCCTAAAGGTCCCTTCCAACCCAAACCATTCTATGATTCTAATGACAACAACCTTTCTAAACTGCCAGAGATCTCATATCACAAATTTAAGGCAGTATCTTCTTAACTAAAAATAAAAATTCTTTCTTTGGGAGCACCAAGACCATGAATAAAAATGTTTTCATTAACACATTCACGGTTTTATTCTCCCTTATGTCTCATTGATAGACAGTGACCACGGTGTCTTCCTCTGCCCCGACTGCTGCTTTCAGTTACCCAAGGAACAGCAAAGCTTAGTGCTTTGTCACGTGCCTGTAAAGAAAGAGTTGATTCCTTAAAGCCTTGGAATCTTGTGTCTCCTGCCTGTGTGTCTTTTCAGCACACAGCTCAAAGGAAAGGAAGGGAGGAAAAAAACAGAAGAGAAGCAAATATGTTCAAGGAAGGAGTGGAAGGAACAGCCAGGCATTACATATCCATCAGTTTAATTTCAATTTCAAGAAAAAATGGGAACACAGACAATTTGTAGGCATGTAGGAGTGGAGAAGGTGACGAGTAGCAGCCAACGTGAATTTGGCAACAACAAGTTGTAGCACATCAATCTGATTTCTCCTATGAGGCAGAAGGCCCTAGGGATGGGACTTGGCAATAGACCTTGTCCATTCTGACTTTCATAGGAATTCTAACACTTTTATATGATATTTAAGGCACATTGTCAAGGCATCACTTAAATTAAGCCAACAGGGAAAGGCAAACAGGTCAAGTAACTTTACTGTGGGTGGCCATCAATGGTTTGACATCAAAATGGAGCCTTGAATCAGGAGTGATTCATCTGTGCCCCAAGGTCAGCACCACTCTGGGTTTTCAGTGATAACCTGCTTGGCAGAACAGGGCAGGATCACCAGACCTTACACCACACTCAGACTGACTGCCAGCATGGAACAGACAGCCTTCCAACTGTTTTTCCACTTAATCCAAATTATAATGATGGATTGAGGTGCATTTCACCAGGGCCAAGAGCAAATCAACATAAAGAGGAAAAATCAGCAATACAAAACAGGTGCAGAGGCTCTGTGAAAATGCACTTAGGAGCTGCAACAGATCAGTATCACTTTATTATAAAACTGACAAATGCATGAAAAGGAGCAGAATCTTTAAATAAAATACTCTTGCTGTTATCAAGGTTTTAAAATCTCCTCTACAATAAGGCGCCCATTTTGGGATGTTCTGCATTAATTAGCAACATACGAGGAAAGCACTAGAAAAAAAATTAAGTGGTCTGAAAACCAAGTTCTATGAAGAAAGCTCAAAAGAGTCAGGGCTGCAGAGCCTCCACAGAACAACAGCCAAGCACAAAACTGCCAGAAGTCACAGATGCAGAAGGCTGCTACAAAAAGTAGATCTACAACTAAGTGCAAGAAATACTTCAGTAAGATCAGTTTCAATGTGACATCAAGGGAAAAAAACAGGCTACAATAAGGACTGTACTGTGCTGGGTAGGTCAGAATCCTTTGGGGAGGGTACTGTGGGAAGGTTTAAGAACAGGTTAAAAAGATATGGGATAGACAAATTGCAGAAGTGGGGGGAAGGGGTGCAAAGTGCCCTCCTGAGTGTAAGGCCTGGTTACACGAAATCACTGCAGTGCCACACGTGGATTCCACCGTGAGCCTCATTCGTGAGAGCAGCTTGGCTTCCCAGCAGCGCCATACTTAAACAGCTGCCCAGCATAAATAGCTCCAAAAGTTCCAATAAAACCCGTGGCTAAATCCGTGCGGCTTCTGAGAGCAAATGCCATGCCCTGGCCATCCTTCCCTCCCACACAATTGCCTCACGGGCCCGCTGCCAGCTGCCTGGTGGCATATGAAGCTGGGATAAAGCGGATGCCACGTGCTTCCAGGGGTTCCCGTGCCCCGCAGCAAAGCCCTGCTGGGAGCACAAAGTCACACTGGGGCTCAGGTGCCCAACTAAGAGGCCAGATGAGCAGGGTTCAGCCAGGAACTCGCTGAACTGAGACCAGAACCCGCTGAAAACGGCCTCTGCCAAGTATTCCAGCCTCATCTGCACCAGGCATGATGGATTTTCACGGCTGTGAGTTTCTTTGCAGCTTTGTGGGGAAGGAGGATCTTGTTTCCTTCTCCACTGATGGCACCGCACTTCAGTTAACCTTAAGGGCTGTTGTTTGTTTGGTTTGAAATTAAACTTGTGTATCAGCTCGCACTCAAAAAGCACTTTCTGATGGAAAAGTCAAGCATGTGAGTTAAGAACATCAGTTAAGGGCAGTGCTGAGCCTAAGCTGGTTCACTCTGCATTTGTATTACAATCCCAGACCCTACAACGTTCTCCCAAAAGATCCCTACTTTTTTCCCAAAGCATAGGACAGTTACTGATCACTCTAACGCCAGTTCTCCCACACAACCATTCACAGCAGATATCCAATGTGCTATTTTCTTTACAAAGTTCAAGCTCTGCTCTAAAGAAGGAATTATTTTCTTCATCAACTTTCTTATCATATTAATTGTTATTGTAACAGATGGCACTTCAAATTCTTATTAATCTGGGGTCTATTTGAAATGAACAGTATCTGATTTTTCAAAATATATAGTGTTATGCAACAGCTTCAGAATTCACAGAAAAGCAAAGCCCTGAAGCAAATCACACCTCAGATATCTCCCATCAGGCACCAGAATGAAACACCCAATTAATGACCATCTAGGAAAAACAATTTGCTTAATATTGCACAGCAACTCTGCTATGGAGGCAAGACCAGAATTCAATTATCCAGCAGAAGCATCCAACTGCTTTAATCACAGCACCACCCATTTTCTTCTGACAATCCCTCTGGCTTGCTGGCTTCATCCATTCCAAATTAAGCCTCCACTCAAAAGACAGCAGTTCCCTTTGTTATACAATTAACTTCTCTCTCAGAGATCCAACCAACCTTCTGAACAGAGGCAGGGGTTCCTTGCAGATAAACACATCTGGATAACTAATAAAAGGTTATACTATGGCTATTTTTATATAATTGCTGCACACCTCTGCCTTTGAACACACAAAATGGTTAAGGGGAAATGAATAACTCTCGTTTGGGATACCTGGCAGGTTGTGTGAATCACACACAATTCCTCCTCCTCCTCTGTAATGACTGTGTGTGAGTGCTCAGATCACAGCACAAACCAGTTCCTCAGCTTTGACCAGTTCTCTGGGGCTGGTGACTCCCAGCACAGGCTCAAAGAGAGGCTCAAAACCTTTGAGGATGGAGCTGTTGCTGAAATTGGGAAGGCTGAACGCTCTTTTTGTAAAGGCTCCTTGGCTCCAAAACCTCTGCTCCTGCAGCACTTGGGCTCTGAGGCTTTACAAAGAATCACAGCAGGACACAAAGAAGAGAAACAGGCTTTTCTTAGCTCCTTCCTAGAACTATTTTTCCCATTTGGGCTTCAATTTTCCCAGAAATATCAGTCTAATGCAGATTCAAACAATACTTCTGGGCCCCACTGGCTTTATCTGTCAAATTTATTAAAGACAAGGTCTTAAGAATGGAAAGTATGAAGCAGCCTTGAACAGGGGCCTCCAGCCTCGGTCTACAAGCAAGTCAGGCCTCAGATTGGCCTCCAGGTCCTTGCTCTTTCTCCTACCATGCTCCAAGAAAAACATACTGCGAGTTTTCCTTGCGCTTTGTATCTGTTTTACAACAATCATGGGATTGAGCTTCATCAGTTGTTGAATCTCCATGTACAAAATCATCCTGCTCTCCCATACTTGGCAAGCACTGGACATTTTTTGTGTCATCTTGATTTCTACTGCAGCCCATTTAACAGCAGCAAAGTTCTGGGCATGATTACTGCAGTGTTCAAGGAGCTTTTGTATATGAACTACTGATGTTTCTGTGCTTTAACAGCACCTGTTTTTCTCTAAGTACAAAATCTGGCATTCAATTTGATATTTATTTTGACTGTCCTTTTATCTTTAAAAGCCTGCTGTTGCAATCTTCCACCAAATTCATATCTGTGTGTGATGGAGAACAGCCATGCCAGCAGAAAATTTTACAGCAGCAAATGACACTTTTATACAACTTTTAATCTGTTAAATCATGGGCAAAATTCCCCATTCTCTAGGGATTTACCCTCCTTTTCCTACAGTGACAGGGCTATTAACCCACAGCCAGTAAGAAAGATCCACTGACTGGAAAACACTGAACTGACTGAGGAGGTTTAAGTGATTTCAAGCAGAATCACAGTTAAAGAAAACTGGATCTGCATTTGTGGGCAGAGAAATTGCTGGCACACGGCCTGTGGCTACTAAACCAAGCACCCATGCAATACCTGTTACTTGCAGGCATCTCCTTCACTTTACAGTAATAAAAAAGGGAAATAAAAATCTAGTCCTCTTAGAATCCCTAAAATTCACAGCAACAGAATGAAAATCTTGGGGTATGCTCCTACTATCAATCATTCATGCTACTTTAAACAAAATTGGTTACTAACGCCAAAGTAAGTTTCAAGAACAGTCTGTCTGTTTTCCTTGGCATCCAACTCCAAACAGCTGAACAGACCTGCCTAACTAAGTTAGAGGGAATTACTTCTGTTACAAAGCAAGCAAGCCTCACCACAAGGGGAAATTCTGCTTGTAATGGTATATAACACCACCCAGATCTCCATCCATAAAACATGAAGCCATACAGGCCGATCTCCAGAATTACTGCACAAAGTTGGGGATAAAACTACACAGCTTGGTCCTTCCCAAATGTAACAGTTGCCCCGGAAAGAGGGAAAACAGGCAGGAATTGATTCCCTGAAGTTCTGCCACACTAAGAAGCCTTACAGCATTCAATGGCTGCAGCCAATCACATCTGTCGCCTTCGGTATTAATCAAGATACAAATCAAATAAAGGCAGGGTATGGAGGTGTCTGGGCTGAGAGACACAAACTGGTGCTTGAAATTCGATATGGAATCCAAAATGCCTGCGTCAGTCCTTTGGAAAGCACAGGAGCAATTTGAAGATGTAATGCCAGAGCAAAAAGCCAACTCGATGTGATAACTGGAAGGTAAATTGACGTCAACTGGAAATACACCCAGTCAGTACCAGCCCAGCAGCTGGCTCTGGGCCACAGCCCTGGCAGATCTGTCCCAGCGTAAAAAAGCTTTGGAAGTTAAAGCTTTATGACCAGCACAATGAATAATAATAAACAAAACAAAACAAAACCAAAGCCAAACAAAAAAAAGCATCCCAGAAACTGTTAAATGATTTTTGGAGATGGCTGGAATGGATGGAAGCTTTAATTCTGCTCAATGGCGTGTGTTGATCCGACGGCCCAGCACGACAGACAGAAGCTATTGGATTTTGTTTGGACCAGACATTAGGCCTGCAGAGAAAGAATCCACAATATATTCACTCAGCTGGATCGAGCTATGTAAGCTCGTTCACTGGATCGTTAATGTTCAGAACACCAGTGTGCTCTCTGAAAAGGGGTAGTTCTTTTTTTCAAACATTTTATTCTATTTCTACCTGGTATGATACAGCTACTACATTCCCCCAAAATCTCAGAGGAGCCCATGCAGTCATCTAAATTCTCCATTCCTACAAGGTGGACAAGTTGAACACTGCACACTGAACTGGGAAAAGGAAAAGCAGGATATTAATGGCTTTCTTGTGCCAGATGTGCCCAACGTACAGCTTTTGCAGCAGCTCCTTCACTCTGTGGGTGACAGGAGGCAGCAGGAACTAGGAGAGGAGCTTGCTCATCACACCACAGCTGTTTGCTGTTCAGGGAATAATAAAAAGGCCCAGCCAGCCATGAGATGCAGGATCTCCTTAGGAGTAACTGGCTGAAGGGAGATGGGCTACCAGCACACAAGTGGGACATAGAGAAAAAGAGACAGCAGAGAACACAGGACACATCTTACAGGAGTGGGAGGTAGCAGGAGGGGAGAAGAAAGCATCAGAATGGGGGTTGTATGGTATGGGTTAGTACAAGCTCAAACAGGAAGAAGAAACCTTGAATTCTGTGTTCAGTTTTGGGCCACTCACAACAAGAAAGGTATTGGGGGGCTGGAGGGTGTCCAGGGAAGGGAACAGAGCTGGGGAAGGGGCTGGAGCCCCAGGAGCGGCTGAGGGAGCTGGGAAAGGGGCTCAGCCTGGAGAAAAGGAGGCTCAGGGGGGACCTTGTGGCTCTGCACAACTCCCTAATGGGAGGGGGCAGCCAGGTGGGGGTCACTCCCAAGTAATAAAACGCAGAACAAGAGGAAGGGGCCTCAAGTTAAGGTTGGATATCAGGAAAAAATTCACCAGAAGGGTTGTCCTGCTCTGGCACGGGCTGCCTGGGGAAGTGGTGTAGTCCCCATCCCTGTAGGTATTTAGAAGTCATATAGGTGTGGCACATGGGGACATAGTTTAGTGGTGGCCTTGGCAGCGCTGGGGCAATGGCTGGACTTGATCTTAAACGTCTTTTCCAACCTAAACGACTCTGGAAGTGTTACCACACTGGGAAGATGGTACATAGTGGGGGAAAAATAAAATCTCCTTTTCTACCTTATGAAAAGCAGGATCATCTGTTGTATGTTCCTATGCTAGAAATGACTGGAAAGGATGTGAAACTACTTGATATGGGACAATTTGAACAAGAAACCATTTACAGAGAACAGAGAGTCACTGCACTTGAATGTTTTGTTGGATCACATGTTTATAATAGCTAATTAGAATTTATGATAGATGTGATCAGTTCCAAGATCCTGACAACAGCCAACATTTTTCATAGTTCTAACTCTACAATCCCATCCCGTGCACACGTAAGAAGCATATTCTCCCCCAAGACCTTTCAGTGTCTGTATAATCCTTTCTTTAGCTAAAGTAGCAAGTTAAAGCCACCAGATTAGGTGATTTAATCCAGGAACTCAGCACGGAATAGTACTGCCCCTCCTCCTATCACGATTTTATAAAAGGAACTGTTGAATCCCTTCCCAAGTCTTTAAGGAAAGAAGACAGCAAGAACCACGGACTTTTCCTTATCTACCCATCAGGAGCTGAACGCTGGCACATCTCAAATTCCATGTGGAAATTAACGCCAGAGTCAAATCAACCACCTTATCTGACACTTCTCACTATTTCTTTAATCCGTTTTGTAAAGTGACACGCACTGCGGTACTGGAATCAAAACAGGAAATGGGAACAAATTCCTGGAATAAATAAAGCCTACTGGATAATATTCAAAAGGCAAAAGACATAAGATTTTAAGGGTAGCAAGCAATGTATATATATACACTACTTCCAGAAATATTGATCATATTTGAAAAAACTTTCCCTCCCCAGAGATGTTGAATATTGAGAAGCCAAAAGGCAGGATGAGTAAATTTCTGCTCCCTTTCTACTGCACAGCCAACGACAGACTGGTGACATTTCAGAGAGTTTACATTTCAATTAAAGCTCCCAAAATATACACCAGTACTCTGGAATTAAAACAAAGGCTTAGTCTTCACTCTTAGGAGTACAAAAGCTATTTTATCTGGACCTGCAGTTGTTAAATGACTGTTCCTAAAACAGTGTGAACTTAAGTGCAGAGAAATACATGATACAGCAAAGTGTCTAGCACCTGCAGAGCTTTTACAAACGAAATAAAACCCAGGTTTAAAGGCTCAAAACTTTCAATGAGAACACAGCTTAAATTTCTTTAGGACAAGGATCATTGATCTCACCTCCTTTGTCTCCTCGGGGTCCGAGTGATCCACGGTTACGTACAAATCATTCTGCAGGTACTTCAGTGCACTGAGAGGGTCAGTCTGAGCTTTCTCTTCAAACCTGTAGAGAAGAGACAGAAAACGTGAGCAAAGCCTTTTCCTCCAGAACTAAGTACTACTGGTTCAACAAAGAGCAAAACCCACCTAACAATCCCAGTATTTCCAAAGAAAACCACATTAATGGCAGCTGAGCCTCATTTGTGCTGGAATTTCAAGCCAGACTGAAACATGAAGAAAGGAGTTTTTGGGGTGCAAAGGAGTTAAAAGGGCAAAATATTGCATTCTTACTAAAAATACTGAAAAGCATATGCACAGGAACTTCTTAATATATGAATATAAAATATTGAGTACAGCTTGTTTTCTGTAAAGGAAGTAAGATGTGAGTAGCACCCCAAAGATCAGACACAGGCAAGCCCCGAGCCCTTCAGTCGCAGGGATATTAATATCCCGCCTTTGGAAAGAGCACAGCTCCATAAAAATCCTGTGCACCACCACCATTATTTCCTCTTTTCTTTTAATGAACAGGAACTGTAACTTCTGTGAATTCCCTCAAGAAGTGAACAGAGCCCTCAGGAAATTATTCTGGGCTCAGCATCCTCAGTGAGCAGAGCTACTTCCCTGCAGCACTGAGTTGGCTGCATAAGCCTAGAAAAGCTGAGGTTTAAAATCATCTTTTTCCTCCTCTCACCTATCTATCAAGTGCAGCATCACACTGTTTGTCATCTTCCATATTGTTATTTTTTCATTTGGGTCATCTACCTGGCTATTTATACCACAGTGGACATGTGTAGCCTGAATTTTGCAACTGCCTAAAGATGTCAGTGATTGAGCAGCACAGGGAGCACAAAGACTTCGTCTGTCACCTGATGCATGTGACAGTTTGGTCACTAGACATGGTTTCAAAGACTGACATAGATTTTCTCAGATGACATCACCATGGTCCAGAGAGCTGAAGTGCTTTAAGTAAGTGCAACCACTGCCACCTCGCTCTTTTCCACCTGCCCAGCTCGGCTGACCGGTACTGAACAAGTTCAAAGGAAAAACAGGACCCCAGCTGATGCTGTGGGTTTGCTGTGGATAAAAGGCCAGCAGCTGTTCTGGTACCCAGGGCTTGGGGGAGTGCAGGTAAAGGGCAGCCAGTGATTCCACAGCAATTCAGCTCCAGCCAGGCACCCATCCCACCATCCCTGGCTGCTCAGGTTTGGCTCCCTCACGCGGACCCCAAAAATGGGAGCACAGTGCATAAACCCCAAACTTCTGCCAGATAACACACAGCAACATTTCCTTCAAGTGCAATTTAAGCAAGTAGAAACAAATAATCCAGAGCTGTCTCTGGAGGCTGCACAGCTGCATTTCCATACCACCACATCTGGGTTTAATAAGCCTCCCAGATAACTGGGCAAGGCCTTTTTTCATTCTTGTAGGTATTCACATCTACTGTGTGGCTAATCTTAGCGTCTCACCCAGCCACAGTGGCTGTGAGTTGAGTACAGCAATTTGCTTGCTGCCTCAGAAATAAAATACCATCAGGAAAACCTGACCTTCCAACTCTTGTCAGAGCCTGATAACAAAGTATTCTCCCCCAGATGCAGGGAGAGCTATTTACCGCCTTCAAATGATTTGCTGGGTCCTGAAAGGCTCTCTTGCTGCTGCAATTTCTTGACTAAGGCAACACCATAAGCTTGATTTTGAAAAGCTGTTGCCCTAAATAGCAAATATAAGGCAGCTCTGAAGAATCCAGACTGCAAGAAGCATTGCAGTGTAGCTGAATTCTGCCTAAGTGAGCACTTTCAGGCATTTCTGAATGAGAAACTCTGATGACCTCACCACTGTTGAGTCTCAGATGTGCAAAGGCATCCAGCCCCCAGACTTCATTAGCATCCTTGCAGGCTGTTACTATCTCCAAGCACAGTGTTTCCAAAACATACTCCATTTCCTTGGGAGGTGACAGCACCAAAACACATGTTGATGAGCAGCAGAGTGAAAAGGGAATCTAAAAATTCCCCATGACTCCCCACACAATAACCAGATTTTTCTAGTTTTAGAATAGCATAGGCAAAATGAATCAAGTTAATTTTGTAGTTTAGCCCTGGCCCACTGCTTTTTATTAAAAGAATTTTAAAAAATAATCGAGAAATCTGCTGAAGGTTTGGAAGGGACCTTGAAGATCATCTAGTTCCATATAACCAACAAAATGACATTTCACAAAATGGTTTATGAGAGATTTGAGTCTTAGCAGCTTAAAAAAAAAAAAAAGACACCTGGAAAAGAAAATTGCAAACCACCTTTGTTCCTATACCTGTGCTTTCTGATGAGGTATTTGCAGTGCCTTAGCAGGTATTCCTTCGAAGGTCGACAGAGCTTCAGAGACCAGAAATCATCTAATCTCATCTTTGGAGAGCAGGATTTACCAGGATTCCCTCCAAATAAGTAATGAACCTAAGGAAATGAGAGGCAGATCAAAAAATTGATTGATTGTGTAAATCCACTGAAGAAAGACAATTTACTATGTCAGCAGCTTTGCTTGTTTATTCTGGTGGGAGAAACTCTGCCTTTTAGACAAGCTGCTCCATCTTATTATTAGCCTCACTTTGTCCCCTTGGAGATGAAGAAAGTTCTCTTAAACCATTTACATTTTAAGATAATAGAAGAGTTGTACTGTGAGAACAACCCTCTAGCAGATACCTAAGATATTTATAAATAAACATCCAAAATTTGTGCAAACTCTTTCTTTAGGAAAAACCTATGAGCATGATAAATCCTTAAGCACTGACAAAGGGAACGGGAAGTCCTAAAGATGCTCAAAGTAAAGTGACAGCAAGCCCAGTCCAGCATAATCTAGACTTACAGAGAGAGGCAAATTTCCAGAAGAGTGGAAGTGTCACAAAAGGACTGTTTATTTCTTCACTACATTTTTCTTCCCATCGTGTGGTAATTTCAGACTCTGAACTGTTGATATTAAACATGCTACAAAGGACCTTCAAATACTGAAGTCTAACAAGTCCAACAGGCTACCTTTCCCCACGGCTTTAAAAATAATCACTCAAAACAATGTATTCTGCATCCCACTGCTGTAGGCTCTCCTTATTTATATCAGAGGAGTTTAGAAAGGTCATTGGAACAGAGGTTTCTAAAAATAAGACTCTTCAAAACAAGCACATCAAACAGCCCTTCAGATAAAGCTGGGCAACTGCGATGATTTAGCAATCCTCAGAGTAACTCATAAAATACTAATCTCAGTCTCGTGGTGCCTTACACTTACAAGTAGAGGCAGAACAGTATTTACTTATTCACTGTATCATTACAGTGAAGACAACGAGCAATGCAAATTCTCCATACAGAATCTGCACCCATTCCTCTTTAAAATCCCCCTATTGTCAAAGTTTTGGGCTAGTTGGATTTCCCAAATTTGATTAACATCCCACAGAATGCAAGATTAAAATACGTTTTTCTTTAACTCAGACTGTTTCAGACTAGGGAGAATTTTTAGAAAAATCCATGAAAGGTTCAGTAAGCATGTCACAGTAATTTAAATTCATGAGTTAATGAATTTATGAACCTAATCTGCGGGTTTGTGCTTTATTGGTTAATATGCACAAAGCCCTAAGTTTACTGAGCTGTCACATACACTAAGCCCAATTTAAAGTCTATTTAAGTATGAATGGGTTCATTGGAGGCTGACAGTGCTAAAGAGTGTCAGTTGCTTCTGCAAAGTCAGGCACCTCTAGTTCAGAGGATTCTTAGCTGTGATTAGCTCATTCAAACACACCTTTTCCTAAAAAATTTTCGTAACTATCTGTTCTCATTTAGTCATCAATAGTTGAGAGCAAATCCCTGAGGATAACGAGTGAAGCTTTGTGTGTTCTGAAGCGTGAGAATAGCTCTTGTGTTCACTTCATATTGACATAAAAAGTAGCTTAGCACCTCCTTTTGAAAAATGGGGAGTTAAATGGGAGTTACCATATTAATCCAAACATTAACACTAAACTGAAAGCTGTATTTATTG
This sequence comes from Struthidea cinerea, assembly GCA_013397865.1. NCBI lineage: Eukaryota > Metazoa > Chordata > Aves > Passeriformes > Corcoracidae > Struthidea > Struthidea cinerea. The sequence goes on along the minus strand of VZTI01002128.1, from coordinate 145,271 downwards.
TACCATCCTTAAGGAAACAGCTATATCTTAAGAGCAAAAAGACTAAAAAAAAAAAAAAAAAAAAACCCCCANAAAAAAAAAAAAAAAATCACCTCATACCTTGTGCAACTCATCATACACCAGCTGATGGGCAAACCTTGGGCAGGGCTCCTCTTCCTGAAGGCTTTTACCTGGATTCTCTTTTGCTGCTTGGTCATTCTTATAGACACAAGACCTGAAATTCAAAGCAGTAAGGAATTATTGGTTGTACCTACAGGAAGCAGGAAAAGTTGCTGAAAGGCTGGAAGGTACAAATGATGTGTAATACCAAAGATTTTCTTACTTCTGTGTTGTCCTCTATTATCCCATCCCATTCTTAGCTCTATGAAAAACCCAGCCAGCAATCAGAGATCACCTTGGCTGAAAACAGTCCTCAAGCACAAGGAAAAAATTCTAGAAAATTATTTGTCATGAGCTTTGGGGATCTCTTCAGACGTTCCATTATTTGCCTACAGAACTGTCAGCATGAAGTATTATTTTATTATGGAAAAAAACCATCTTGGACCCAGTAGAGCTTTAGACGGTGGATTACAGCAAAGGTGGTATTTCAGTCACTGATTTCCAAGCAGACTTAAGTTATAACTGAGAATTCACTTTTAAAAAACAACACTCACACCTTTTGAAGTGATTGACCCCACTTTAGAAGAGGCCTTGAACACAAAAACTCGGCCAGCTCTGGAAAGAAACAGTGGCAACAAGCCACCGAGTACAACTCAGTGAACAAACCAGGAGATATTTTCTCAGAATATCAGATCCAGCACGGGGACTTCTCCACCACCATTCACACGCAGCAGCTTCCTCAGTTTTTAAGAACTAGCACCATGTACACTGCTACTAACAACTAACACTGGACTGAATTTGCTGCACTGGTGCTGAATCCTGGCCTTGAACCCTTCCTACAGGAAAAGCCTTTTATAACTGCTCACTTCCCCTCATCCCCTGCACCTGGCTCCAATAAAGATGTTCACATGATTTCTCTCTCTCAGTTGGATTATTGCCATGGTGCCTCTAAAGACAATGGGAAAAAGAGGTGCCTTAAGGGAACTCAGCTGTCTTCAACAGCTTTCAACAATTCCATGGCTAACAGAGGTTACAGAGTTCCCTGGGAGACAGGATTGCTTTCTAAAGAAAGCCAACGTGGAAGTCAGAACTTAGGACTTACCAGCTGTTCCTCACAATGTCATAAATCCAGAAGGAGTTCCTTACGTTCTCTTCCCGCTTTTCCTTGTCTTTACTGAGCCCTGACAAGACGTGGATTTCATTCAGTTCGGGATCAATAGTGGCCCTTTGAGTGAAACCTGTCATCGGAACTGAAAACAGAAAATAAAAGTTACAGGCTGGAAACAACGGAGGATGCAGGAAGGGATCCAACCATCAGGCCAAAGAGTTTCCCTCCCCCTGCAATTCAGCAGATCATCATCCAGAGGCCAACTTCTTTCCTGCTAAAGCCAAGTCCAATGCAAATTCTCTTCTTCTCTTCCTATCTCTGACTCTTGGAAGGAAGAAAAAAGCATTCTGAGAGCTGCTGTTTCCTAGGGAAAGATATGGACAGAGCTATTTGGGAGACTACCAGCTCAGAAATGAGGATTAAGTGCCTAACATAGAGCTAAATGACCAGATGACCCTTACAAATATGAATGGAGTGATTTTGTTATTATCTCATCTGTAAAAGGAAGCATTGATTCCAGAAAGCTTAATTGCAAAAGCTGGGAAACTCCAAAAAATTCAAGATGATCTCACGATTCTATAGCTCACAACCCTGCAGGACAAAAGATGTCAAAGCAGCTTTTTGTATTTTCTGAATGGTCATGGTGTAATCACCAAACTATTCTTCTGTCCCACCTTCAGATTTAGAAATATGGTGAAATCCTGCAGATTCCAACAGTTTTCATCATAATTCCCCGAAAAAAAGGTCAGCAAATTTGTTTGGCAGTCCTTTTTGTTTGCTGTATAATTCCCCATTTCCTGTTTCCCTAGGCAACCATCCTTCCAAAATGTATTTGTGAAGGGCATGTGATCTTTGTTTACAGATCCTGTTTGTCTCCTTTCCCTTTCTGGGTCAGTTTACAAAGGCTGGTAAAGGTCCCTGGCCTTCGGTCAAGATTTTGGCATGAAAAATTCTCAGAACTCTTGTATTTTGCAAATTCTTCCTTGTAATTAACTGAATTGCACCCATGGCTTAGAAAACGAGGCCTACGTTAATAAACCATTTAATATTGCTGTTGGGGAATACACAAAATGGTATTTTGGAAGCCCATTCTGTAACTGGTTTCATTCTCATGCTTCACTCCTTTCATTTATTAGGCCAGGAAAGCAATAAAGGAATTAAAAAATTCTGAGTAGAATTTGGTTTTCTACAATTTTAGCCCCTAATGAAGAATTTAGCAACACCACAAAACCTAAGCATTTCTGAAAAAAAAAATTTTAAACGCTTAATTCTCATGTAAATTTAAACAGGAACTGGAATATATTTGGAGAATTCATTCTTAGAGTCCCTTTCACAAAATCCTTCCTTATGATTTTACAGGAGGAAGAGGCTTTGGAGCCCTCATCAGCATAAACCTGTCTAGTTTGACCTCCAACTTTGCCACAAAGTTTCAAAGGAAAATTAATCTAGTTTATAAGGAAATGGACGGTAGAAAAAAGAAAAAAAAACCAGGGAATAACACTGGCACAACAATGACTACACACCTCGTTTTACCTGCAAACCACAAAGAACCTGATCTTTAAATACAACAAATGAGGACTGTGAAAGCGATCCCATAAAGAAATTGAAAACAAAAAGACAATTCTAGAGTAAAAATCGCTAATTTTTGAAAAGTACTTTGTAATGTGTTTGCTTGCATAGTCAGGGACTAAGTTGCTGACCCAAAAGGATTAAATTCAAGGCCTGTTTGAGACATTTCTGGCAGGAGAGCCATCTAAATTTGATCAGCAATGCTAATGCACATGGAAAATGTCTTTGCAACCCTATCTCCTGCTTTGAACATTTGAGATCATGCCGGGAATATTACAAAAAAAAAAAAAACCCATGCAAATCTTCAGAGCACTAATACCTCATTGAAATGAAAATTATTATAATCATGAGAAGCATGGCTGCTCTGTTACCACTGATACCCAAAGCATCTGAAACTTGTCTATGGAAGTCCCATCCCTCCTCCTGAAATGTTGTGAAATAAATGAATTTTGTATCTCGTTTACGCTCGATTTCCTGAAGCTGAAATTATTATTTAAATAATGAAGGAGGGAAAAGCTGCCAAAGTTCAGTGCTGGTGGTTTTTTCCTCTTGATATTAAGAACAGAATTCATCTGCAGCAACTGCAATCAAACCCAGATTCAAGTCAAGTAATTTCAGGCTTCCCTCAGCTGTAAATCAGTCTCTTCTTGAGACTGTTTGAAATGCAGAATTTCTAGAAAAGTATCAGAAATACAAATCCCCACATTTACTAGAGGCCTAAGACGAGGAGCAACTTACATAAACTCTGTGACCTATCTAAGCAACTATGTAGAAACTGTATTTAAGTAGTGCCTTAGGCTAGAAAAAGTTGACATCTGGTTTTTTGCAGAGGAGGACAAAATGAGAAAGTTGGATGCAGTATCATTAAAAAAAACTGTAACACAAATTTGATAAAGAAGTCCCTGAAAATAAATAGACAGTAGGACAAGATTCTACACAGTGAGCAGGAGAAGCTGTGATGTTTTAAACCCAACAGAAACATCAGAAAGGTGTTTTCCAAGGAAGTCTGATCCTTGAGAGAGCAAAAGGGCTCCATAAAAACCTCAGGACTGAAATACTTCCACTAGGGGGTAAGAGAGGTTCATCATCAGCAAGTGCAGCAGACTGGCAGGAAATGTTGGACAGAACTCACACGAGAATGGTTAGAATATTAGAGAGGGACACGGGCTGGAAACGTCGGAAAAATACTTGTGATATTTAGGTAACAAAATGTACGCTGGGAAGGAAATCTAATTCTGCATGGGCAACAAAATTGAACCTATAAAAATGGGTCTAATAACAGTGGCAATAATTGATTGCTTAGGACATATCTTTCTTAATTTTAGGACTTGGGAGAAAAAAGTCAAATAACAAGGCGTGAGAACCAGAGCACTTCCAGATCTGTTATTTGCAATGTACTCAATCCAAGGGGTGAACGAAGTGGTAAGAAATGCTCCATGCAAGTTCCCTCGCTTCTGCTTCTACATGGAGAGATGTAAGATCAGCTTTGGAGCAAATCTCCACCAATTCCACACCCTTCGGAGCACCTCTTGGTTTGGTTGTGGGCAGCCAGCTCCAAGAACAAAGCAGAGACTGAGGACTTAGCCCTGGGCGTTTTAAATACTGGCCCGTGGCTACGTGGTATTAACTTGGCTGCTATGACAATACATCACTTATTGAAGAGGAAAAACTGTAGAGAGAAATCACTAAACACAACATAATCCCAAAAAGTCTAGAAGATGGTGAATGCTTTTCCTGTGCTACTGAATGTTTTTTTCCCCTTTAATCTCATTAGCCAGCCCGGAGTAGAAGGGCAGTAACCACCTGAAAATAAGAGGTCTGAATCCGTGCTCAGGAGCTTAGTATTTTCATTCATTTTTACACAGTAAAAATTAAAAGCTCGTGGCCTCAATATTTGAAAACAACATTCAGCCACAGAGGCCTGGAGTTCGCAGCCAGTTCCATAAACAAGCAGTAATTCCCGAGCAAGCTCCAAGGAGATGCTGTGGAGCTCTGTACAGTGTAATTTCCATTTAAATACAACACATGGGAAAAGCTTTTCTCCGAAAGTGACACCTAATCATGGAACAGCCACGTTCCCACTACCACAGTCCCTGCTTACAGGAGTTTATGGATCACAGTGATCATTTCAGCCAGCTGAATATTTTTTGGCTCGTGCATGCAAACAGCTACAGTTGTTTCAAGCACAACCTTGGCTGCTGCCAGAATCAAAGCAAGAAAACAGCTTTTACACAGAGACAGAGCTTGCAAAGCAGGAAATTGAAATTCATGGAATCCTAGGGTGGTTTGGGTTGGAAGGGACCTTAAAGACCATCCAGTTTCACCCCCTGCCATGGGCAGGGACACCTTCTTCTATCCCAGGCTGCTCCAAGCCCCATCCAACCAGGCCTTGGACACTTCCAGGGATGGGGCAGCCACACGGGCAACCTAAAGTCAAGTTTATGGTTACACAGACGTGGTTCTCATAATACTGGACAGAATTTCGGAAATTAAATCTCATCTCTTACATTTGAGGGGATACTACGGCAAATTTTTCAACACGCTTTGAAATGCAACAATGGCAAAAAAATATATAAATTTATAGTCTATAGACCACGTCCGAAGGGTATCATGAAGGATAAATAAGGGAAGCAAGTTCACTGACAGGGATTTAGTGCCACCTGAGTTATGAAACCCTCAGAGCATGTGACTGCCAATCCCACTGCAAGTGATTCGCAAGTATCCTCCCTCCTTGTGATGCCTCGTGATTACAAAATTGGGAGAAAGCTGCATCACATGGATACTGCTGCTCACCAGAACCTGGCACCTCCTGGTGGATCAATTTTTAAAAAGTGGTAGGTCTGCAAATTATTCCATGCCACTCCTTGTAATTCCTGTAAAGCGGAAGCAGCACCTCCCCCAGAGTTTAATGGAGCAAGTCGTGGTGAGTGATAGCACCAGGCCAGCTGTTGACACAGCAAGATAATGATTATCCTCTTGGATTTTTCCTGATGAGACTGCATCTGACAGTCTGCCAAGGAGCAGCTAAGGAAACCATCTGAACAGTTTGGTTGTCATGTTGACAAAGCAACAATCCAACATCCAACACTCGGTTCTCCCTGAGATTTTGGAAAAAAACAGTCAGTAAATCTGAATGGAATTCTGAGCTAAGGCAGCTCTGCAAAGCAACTCTAGGATCTGGTGACTGCCTGCCCCCCTCCTCATCTTCACAGGTAGAGGAAAGGATTTGGGGATTGGTTCAAAGAAGCACCTCACAAGATGAAAAGCACATAAGGTCCCTCACAAAACAAAATGCTTCCATGGCAAGGAATGTGCTGGCCACTGGCAAGACCTTACTTGAACGCGGGCAAAACATGCCAGGTGTCACAAAGAGATGATGAAAATGGGATAGTCAGGCTGCCTGTCTGAGCTGGACCCCAGCCAACCTCAGCCAGCTGTATTATCTATTTTGATTCATGTTATTCTGACTTTGCCTTGTTTCCTGGGCTGGGCTGTGTCGCCTCTGTCCGTGGTACTTATCCATGAAACTCCCCATCCATCAGGTGCACAGTTCTGTATGGGAAATGAGCACCTGCTCAACAAGAGACCTGGGAGCTTCACTGGTAGCTTAAAAACTATCTGTAGGCTGCCCTTAAGAACCACTTCACCATTACAAGGAACCACAAGAACATTTAAGGCTTGCTCACATTTGACTTTGGAAGTTACTCCATGCCAAGGGATATAAGATGCTCTGTGTCCTCTTGCAGAAGGAATTCTCCCTCAGACCAGGAGCTCTGACACACACACCACCTGAGCCAGGGCCAGAGGGGATTATCACAGGAACCTTGACCACAAGTGTTGCCATGAGCTCCCTCAGGCTGAAATGACTGCCCAGGATTAGTCACGGATTGCGCATTAAGAGAGTCAGGAGCGATCCCAGTCCAGCCCTTGGGGACACCCAGCACTGGTGGCATCTCCAGACCACCCGTATGCTTCAGGTATACACCATTTTTGTTTGTTGGGGGAGTTTTTGTTGTTTGTGTGTTGTTTATGTGCTTTTTAAAGCAATTAAAAGTATAAAACTGCTCTAAAAGAGTATCTATCAACATAAAGATTTCTGCCCGTCCTTCAAACACAAACTCTATTCAACAGTACTAAAATTCCTCCAATTTGTACCTCTGCCATCTTCCAACACATCATCACAGTTACACGTCTAAATTTGTTAGAATTATGTCTTTTACTTCAAATTAAGAAAATTTAAGTGATACTTATCACTCATTATTCCCAAACACACCAGCCATCCAAGGAGCTGGTCACAGGATCAACATCAGAGGCACAAACAAAAGCAAAGAAACGCTGAACAGCATAAATATCTCACCCAGAAGATGAGAGCAGCAAAATCAACCCATCATTACCATGGTTTTATAGCACTGCAACAACTCTGTGTTACTGACAATCCTTATTATCCATTTCACTACTTTTAAAAAAATTTCCCTACTCCACGAGATATTTAAACAAATGCACAATTAAGTTCTTTTAGAAAGGGTAAAAATCAAAATAGCTCCACTAAGAATAGAACTGAATGCCACATGCGAGCCAGGAACAAAATGTAATCATGGGACTTTATAGGAACATTTAGGTCAGGCATCCTCAACTTGACTCATCACACTGAGCAGCTTAAAACTTCACAGCGACCAGGCAGGCAATCACTTCGTTCAGACAGATCAAAATGGTGTATCACTACCTAACAAGAGTACAATAAAGACTCGCTTTTTTTGGGTGAAAATAGTGCTGTCAACATTTGCTGTCTGAACGTAATAAGCATTTTGTTCTCTTCCTGTTAAAATGCAAATTATCCCAGCATTTTCTTTCAAAAGCGATGGAAACGTTCAAATCTGTTTGTTTACTTTCTACACACAGGAGAACAGTAAACCAAAAAAATCTACTCGTGAATTATTTCCAGTGAGTCATTTTTCTTATTTAAAAAAAAAAAAAAAAAAAAAAAAAAAAAAAAAAAAAAAAAAAAAAAAAAAAAAAAAAAAACAAAAAAAAAATCTTCTATTCATCACTTCAGCGCGTGTGGGAATGGGGAGAAGGGCTAAAAATTTACTTCATTTCTCTTTTACTTCACTGAACCTTGCAGTTCATGTATGAAAAGCAGTGCCCAGTGTCCTGACAAACTCAGTGTCTTTAAATCTGAAGCAGACAAAGGTGTCAGCTTAAAACATGTTTTCAAGCTTCTGGCTATGAAGACACGTAGCTTGAAAGGCTCAAAATGGCAGAATGCTACTAATTTCCTGGGGGAAAAAATAAATCAATTCTTTAAAAGCTCTAAGGACAACAAAGGGAGTGTGGGTGTGTGCAGAGCAGCATCAGGCAACGTGCACCTGAATAAAGGAAACTGTCAACAATATGAGCTGGTTCTTTCTTGGAAGCACTCGAGTGAATAAATGACTCCAGAGAATTAAAGCTTGGGTACTTTTCTCCATAATCGGAGTAACTAAATTAACGAGCAAACTATAACTCATCACCATCAATAATTCACTTCAAAAGTTCAGCAAAATTATTTGCTAAAAGTTAAACCTGCTCAAAAGGAGGAGGGCAGCCTAAATTCAAGATTAATTACCTTCCTGGGGTTTTTAGTAACTGGAAGAAGAGAAAACAAGATCGGGACTGAATATACATAAAATGAGAAATAACTTCTGTCCGATAGTGGTACACAATGCAACTCAAATTTCAAATTCTGACTTGTAGGATGAAAATCAGGATATTTGGAACAGGGAAATGATGTGCTTATACATGCAGAAATGCTTTTCGGGAAGAAAGGAACATTTTTCTCTGTCATTTGAGGAGAAAAGGCATGAAATCAGTTCTTTATGGTTATGTTACAGGCCTTCTGGGTGTTTTTGAAGACTTCTGTCATACAGAACTACACATAGGATATGTAGCTCCAGTGCTATGAATCACACAGAACTGAAGCCTTGCTCCCTCCTCTTTCTTTTTTTTTTGCCCCTTTCTGATATTTATTACAAACAGATTGGTCTCATGTTTCTGGTCAAAATAACTTTTGTCCCTCCACTCCAATTCTCTGTCTCTGAGCACCCTACCTGGCTTTCTGCAGCTTATCTCTACTTTATGGTAATTTTCACTTAGTGAAAACCAGAAAAATCAGAATTTGCTTTCTCCTTTCCCAGTTTTAAGACTTTTTTTTTGAGCTTTTTTTTTGGTCTTTAGTAGAGTTTCAGAAGAGGTATTTTTACTTCTTATTTTGCTAGGTTTTTTTTTTCCTTTTGAGGTGCTATATGGTTTCATGCATCAATTATTTGTATTGTGCTCAAGAAGGGGAGTGTCAAATGACAGAAAGAACAGAAGAGCTGGCATAAGTTTAACCTATATTCTGTGCAGTTTACTTGGGCGTGGAGGGTTAGTTAAGGATGCCAACCTGATCCCACAGGTTGACCCTGGCCTTTCACCTGCACATCTCTCCTTTTACAGTATTTCATCTTTCACAGTATATTTCTCATTTGTAAATCAGAAAGAAATGATTATGTAGTTATCCTCTTACCCATCCCTGAATCTTTCTTCGTGCCATCCGAGATAATGTCCACGTGGTCGCTGTCCACATCATAGCTGAAGAAGTCGTTCAAGTAAGTCTTTGATCTCTGGCCACCAAATACGTATAAGCAGCGATTTTTCTGGAATGGGGGGCGGAAAAGAAGAGTGTTTTTAAGTTCAAGATGGTATGCTGGTCCACTGTGATCATTAACAGAGATATTTATCATAGAATCCTAAGTGGTTTGGGTTGGAAGGGACATTAAAGCCCATCCAGTTCCAATCCCCTTCTGTGACCCCAGGTTGCTCCGAGCCCCATCCAACCTGGCCTGGAACACTTCCAGGGATCCAGGGGCAGTCATTAATGAATCAAAGAGGAACAGAGATGTCTCTTCTAAGTTTAAAATCATTGTACACAGGTAACTGCTGCAGCTCTGCCTCATCCAGCTTTAACTTCAGACCATTAAAGCAGCAGCTCATCTTTCAAGTTTATTGTTGAGGAATTAACAGGGCCTGTCTCTAAAAGCCATCAAAAATTCACTGTTAAAAACACAATGGGAACAAAAGACAGACCGTAGGAGAAACCAGCCAGGTACCAGCAGATTACTAAATTCAGTACAGGCAAATGGCAAGGAGCAAGCCAAGAATAACAGGTTTATTGCTTCTTTCAAGTCTGCCAAGTGGAAAGTCCGTGAGAGGCAGATTATTTTTCTTTCAAATGGTTGAGAAAACAGAAAAGTACTTAAACTTCCATGACCTGTGCTTACAGAAACCAGTATTCTTACATTTACCACGGACACCTATTTGAAAGATCCTCAAGTCCCTGTGCAGAATTTTGTGTGGCAATATGTTTTTCCACCAGATGGTAAAGAACCATTCAAAACAAAAATAAAATTGAAAGCTCTGAAAGCCCAGTATTCACTATAAAAATTCTGATCTTTCACTTGAAAGGGCAAGAGAAATAAAATCAGCAATTTCTGCAAATTGGCAGGTTTTGAATTGGTGGTGTCAGTAAATATTTAAATGTCACGTTTATTTTAATTCTCTTTAATTCTCTTCTCTTAAACAGACTTGTGGTTGGTGGACAAAACTGGAAAGGCAATGGAAGGTGGTTTTTAATACCCAATACAGAGTAAAATGCTACATACACCTCACCCCCACCCCTCTGCTCCTCCATGAGGCTCTGGATGGAGTGTCCATAACCCCAGCTGTTTACAGCTGCTCAGGACAACAAAAAGCAGCTGGATGCTCCAGCACCAAGGGCTCTGAGGCCTGTGCAACTCAATGCACACACAGTAAGTCCCATTCCAGTAACAACACAGAGTATCTACCAGATCAGAAGCTTCTGAATTCCTCTGCTAACTTAAATAGAACACATTTTTAGGTCAAACTGAACCACAGCCTTTGGATCTATTTACTAGTATTCCATTAAAATCAACTCTTTTAAATTCACCTTGATTTTTACTCGAAATTTTATTCAGCTGGAGTCAGGAAAGCTCCTAAACTTGAATTAGCACCTGCTGCACCTACGAAAGCAGCATCAGAATGTCAGCAAACATCAAATTAACTGAGACAACACATTACTCAGGAGATTAAAGAGCTCAAAATTTGCAAGAAAAACCAAAACCAGACGCTCTCCTTGAAGTCAGACATCATAAATCACAGTAGGGCGTGGACACTCACAGAATGGAACAACATGCAGTGTCCTATCCGGGACTGGATATCCTCGGGCCCGGCGTTGCAGGAATCCTCCCTCAGAAGTTTCCACGTCTGGCACTGGCAGTCGAAAGCAAACAAGCCACTGAACTGGGGCTCACTGGCTCTGCTGTCGTCCACGCTGCCATTGCAGGTCAGAATTCGGCCTCCAAAGGTGTAGATCATGTGTTTTTCAGAATCCATGCACATCTGCAAGAACCAGGGAAGCAGTTTTAATCTGGCACAGCAAGACCTGAATGCTCTGAGATCTAATCTTAAACACCCCTCTCCTGCAAGCAATGCCTACCAAGCTAAGACAGTGCTCTACACATTTCCTGAGCCTCCAACCAACAGAAAGGGACACACATTTTCACGGTTGTCAGGTCTTAATCTCATAAAAGAAATTTAAAACACAAATCTAATTTCTATATGCCATTTAATATGCCAAAGAAAAGACTAAATGTACCCTTCATCACCTAAAAAACCTGCTGATTTCAGAGAAAAGTACTTGAGAGTCTTTCACAAGGATTCATAGGGTTCTTTTCCATAGCTCCATAGATTCCACAGAAAAAATCCACGGGGATCTTTTCAAGCTACGTCCCTATAGCCAGAGAGTTAACAGAGTATCACCTTTGGCAATGGCTGTGCAAGGGAGAAATTCAAAATTGTTGCTAATTCACTGCCCACCACTCAACTGATGCAAAAATCAGCCTGTGATTTGTTATTGTGATTCCATTCCAAGAACACATTTACTGTTACCCCCATCACTGGAACACAAAGCAGGGGCATAACCTGGCCAAAGATTCCTCATGGGAGTACAGCAGAAATATATTTAACCCTCCAACCCGAACTGAGCTTATGGCACACAAGAGAAGCACTGCAGCACAGATCAAACCAAACCAAACTCCTTGACTCCAGGTGATGTTTTCAGACAAAGTGCAAAGCACAGGGTTACAAAACACCAGAGGTGGGGGGGAAAAAAAAGGCAAACCAACAGACAAGATTACAGTAAGATAGAGATGCTACTCAGCAAAGCCTACACAAAACACTTCTAGTGCAGCACATTTCTGAAGGTTAAATAAAAACTGAAATCACAGTAGGTGCCGAGGGAGAGAACAGGAAGAGCTGCAGATTGATGGAATTCAGTGAGGCCCTTCTTTCCTGAGAGACAGCACAGGGAAAAAAGGAATCATTTCAAGAGGCGAACAAGGTACCCAGAGTAGCCCTGCCAGCTGACAATTTCCTTGTGCCTCTTCCCCAACACCTGGGAGACTGGCATTGGTTATTAATAGAACAGAAAGACTGATTGGCTTTTGTTCTGCAGACATGGCGTATCTTTAATTTTCAGTGTCAGCAGAAAGGCACATTGTGCTGGCAAACAACAGCTTTGGTTACAAAACAGCCAGTACCAATAAAAGCAGATATTGGGCTGCTTTAAAAATGAGTCCTGATGTGCTGTTTCTTGGCGATGCTTCATAAAAAAAAAAAAATCAATTGAGAACAAAATACCTTTTTCAAGTAGACAAAAGCCACCGAACACAACATAAGTAAAGAAGTTTTCAATTTGAACAGGTGGACAGATGCGGCTTTTTAAAGGATTAGTAGCCATTCCTCTAAGGTGTTTCAAGCTCTACAAAGCACGCACATTCTACAGTTCTTAAGGTAACCAATTTGGAAAGAATCCTGCTCCTGTGTTGGCCTCATTCCAGCAGCTTGCTTGGAGTATTCCTCTGAAGGTACCATACACAGCTTTTCGAGTTGCTCCCCAAGGCCCTCTGGGCAGGCAGATCTGCAAACCCAGCTCAAGGAGACTGATTAAAACCACATGAACTGAGCTTTGAGCTTTAATAAAACGTGCCTTAATAAAATGCATTTGTCTGCAAAGGTTTTTACGATTCTTCTGACTCGGTTTGATTAGAGTACCAGCAGCCAGTGGCGTTGAGCAGCAATGCCATTAGGATTTAATTGAGTGCTCACACCCTCCTCATCCCTGCTCTGTTACCTGGTGCAGCACCTCGAAACTGCAGAGACTACGATCAAAACTGACTTTTAAACACTGAGAACTTGTAGTAGGAGGATGAATGTGGCTGACCTGATGATCAAACACCAGCTTGGGGCCTCCATCTGCTGCGGTGTCCTCGCTCAGCAACATCCAGGTGTTGGTGTCGATGTCGTAGCGATAGAAGTCACTTTTCAGGGACTTGCTGTTCCTCACGGAGGAATCCAGGTACCGCCCCAGGGTGTAGATCTGCCGTCGCTGGATGTCAATGCACATCTTGTGACAGGACCTGGCACTGGGACCACTCTGAGAAAGGACCACAAAAATAAGGAGAATAATGGATTTAATATTGCTCCAGGTAGAAGTATTAGCAGCAACTAGAAATCCTTAGGGAATTCAGGAAAATCTGCTTGCAATCAAATACAGGATTAATATATAAATAGCTACAAGAGCACATCCCATAACTTCTGTCCTTTAGAAAGACACCAGCAAAAACCTTAATGCATCTGTCACAACAAACTTGTGATTTGAACCCTTCTTGTCAGATTCCTTAGAAAACAGTCAGTTTCTCCCAGAAGTGATTCTCAGAGACGTGTGAAAACTACTTGATCTTTTAAAATAACAGAAGTCGATGCACATGAGAGGCAAATTAAGATGTCACAGCCTATAAATAACTACACAGGAAGAAGATTAAGAAGTGCTCTATTACAAGAGCCTCTGTTTTATTAATAGGCTGTTTTCTAACAGATCATAAGCAGACACTCCCCCAAGCAATCATATCCCGTAATGGCTCTGGGAAGGTAACAAAAGCACTCCCTGTCCTCCACAAATAGATATGGCCCTCCCGGCCTCCATCTAAAAGAAAGTTTCCCACGGTAAGCAAAACTGCCCTGAGTTATGATCTTCAAGAGAAACACACAGAGTGCCCCATGTCAAACTATTATGGGCTTAATCCATCCAGGAGCGCTCAAGTTAAATCATGAAGTAATTTATTCAATGACATTATGATGATGAGACACAGTCCTGGGCAGTTTCCTTTCTGCTTCCCAAATCTCATTTTAAGGGCTTTCATACACTTTTTCTTGAAGCATGAGAGTGATATTCTGGTACTCCAAAACATTAGAAATCAAGATGTGCAAAGCCTTACATGCAAAATATCAGAAAAAAGAAAAACATCACACCCTGAGTGTAGATCAATTCTATAGTTTATTTTGACACGGTTGGGTGACAGGACACAGAGAATGGCTTCCCACTGACAGAGGGCAGGTTTAAATTAGATATGGGGAAGAAACTCTTCCCTGTGAAGGTGGCGAGGCCCTTGCACAGGATGCCCAGAGAAGCTGTGGCTGCCCCTGCATCCCTGGAAGTGTCCAAGGCCAGGCTGAATGGGGCTTGGAGCAAGCTGGGATAGTGGAAGGTGTCCCTGCCCCTGGCAGGGGTGGGACTGGATGATCTTTCAGGGCCCTTCCCAACCAAACCATTCTGGGATTCTATACCAAAAAATCTATTAAAAACTATTGAAAAGTAAAGATTAGGCAAGTAGGCAAGGATATAGCAAATCACTAAAATCATTACTGAAGATTTATAGTTAAAGAAGAGTAGCCATATCATACCAAATAATCAGCACAATAGTTGCTCCATGCGCTACCAATGACTGCCTTATGAAAAAATCTGCGTAACTGTACCCTTTCACTTGAATTCTACTGAAATTTAAAGTACACTAATGGAATACACATCACTAAATTGAATAAAGCAAGAAAGGAAGCATTACATCTTTGTTGTCAAAAGCCTTTACTATTCATGTTACAGAATTCAATTTCTTGATTAAGCAATGGTTCCAGGAAACTGTTTACAGCAACTCAAAAGACCATGTGAAGAGGTGAACTAAATTGTTCATATTTTGTAAATATGAAGCATTATGTTGGCAATGATTACAGCTTTGAGGATTAGTTACTTCATGGTAATTAAGATAATTTTCTTTTCTGAAAAAAAAAAAAAAAGTACTGATAGCAGTGAAATATTAGCATAAAATCCTGAAACACAGCAAAAGCTCATTGATTGCCTTTGGTCACATGGAAGAAGATGACACAGAAGGCAACAACACAATTTACCTTGTTCCTAGAAAATACAAAAACAGGATCTTGCAGAGGATCCTGTTCCAAACACACGGGGGAAATTCCTTTGCAGGTGAAGCACCAATCTGTGCACTCACAACGGCAGCCCCTGGTTCCCAAATAAGTCACCCCAGTGTGCAAAGTCCATCCCAAGCCACGGAGCTGGGACACTGAGGGATATGGCACCAGTCCTCTGCCAGTGAGCACATATTTTCCTTGGCACAGCTGCCTTGCAGGTGAGATGTGAGGACCCACCTCGTGCTTTCTGAGCCTCCCCTCTGGCACGTCACTGCAGTTTTTTAACTGAACTGGACAATTTAAGAATCATCCCCTACTCCCCCACCTCTATGTGGACTAAATTAAATCCTCCCAAACTCATTCAAATGATGTCTTTGGCACTTTCAAGAGTAAATCTCCAATTTAGCAACTTCCAGACCCCGCCTTGCCTCAAAATGCTACATCATCAACCAGAATTTGTCTGCGCACAGACACAAGGCCGAGACACTTCACAGCTCAATACCCATTTCAAGGCACTGGCACCAACAACACAGTTGCTACACTAAATATACAACATACAGATTTCCTAAGACTGTTTTAAAATGAGAAAAGAACTCAGGAAAAATACCTTTTTTCTTGAATTACATCCTGGCCACATCTACGTTTTTAAAGATCTCTTAAGGTATTAACATTAACATTCCATCTCTACAGACACAGGATCTTCATGACCTCAAGTTCACTCAAGAACTTCAGCTTCACCAAGTTGCAGAGCCTGCCATAGCATGAACTATCTCTTGTAATACAGGAAACTTCATCCAATTCGAAATCTGTTCTCAAAGAAAACTGGAGTTCTGCCTGCACACCACTCACAAGATCCCATGGAACCTGCCAAAAGTTTCCTCCTTAGCCTACATGTTTACCAAAATGAGTAAATAACTCCATTAACAATGGTACACGCTAGTTTGACATTTAAGGCAGAAAAGGGGAAAGGTCTAAATCTGTGTTCACTTCTGAGTCCAGCTTGACCATGGCAGTCCTTGCAATTCATATTGTACTTTGAAGAGGGACACAATGTCCATTTAGAAAGACACCGCAAATGAGTAAAACGCTTCAAGGCACATGTGATGAATCAAGAGCCTGTGGGTGGATGAATGTTCATCCAAAGCCGTGTGGTCCATGTGGTTACAACAGCAGCCTGTTGTTCACACAAGGAACACACTGCCACAACTTGTCATGGACACAGCGACCCAGTAAATTCAAATGGGAAAGTTTGTTGATTCCACAAGTGTTCAAAGAATCTGACCCTTTAAAAGCAACGAGTGAGAAAAACTGACCATGATAGAGACGACTCTCTAACTCAAGGCTGAGGAGCTCAAGCATGGCTAGAGGGCAAAGGAACGACCTTCTGTCTCCCTGCCAGATGTAGGCTGGTTGTGATCCATGAGTTAATGTCCCAAGCCGACTGGATCTTAATAGAGATCTCTACACCCTTCTTCAAATTCAGGCCTTAGCACCAAGTCACAATTTTGACCAGTTGCTTCTGTGGTTATCTGAACTCACAACAAACCCATGCAAGACTCCTCATCTCTGTAAGTGTTCAAGGTCAGGCTGGATGGGGCCCTCAGCAGCCTGGCCTAGTGGAAGGCGTCCTTGTCCACGGCAGGAGGGTGAAACTAGAGGGTCTTTAAGGTCTCTCCCAAACCAAACCATTTTGTGATTCTATGATTCAGTGCTTTACTTCAGATCTGGTTTCTTCTCAGTTGTTGACACGTGAAATCCACATTTCTGCAGATGAAGCTTCACGACTTGATAGACCAAGGTAGCAGAGGTGTCACTTCCCAAACAGAGCCCATCTTCCATAAGACTCTAAAAGTCACATCCACCAACAGCACCCAAATGACCTGAACAAACACTGGCTCTGGGGACTCCTTCCAATTCTCATCAGAAAGCTCCTGGCACACACACTGCAGAAACCACACATGAAAGGGGCTTGTGACTGGGCTAAGTCCTTATTCAGATGGCAAGCAGTGTGTCGCGCTGCTTTGGCCAGCACCTCAGCTGCTGCCAAGGCTGCGATGGCAAGAGGAAAGCATTAGCATATCACATTTCTAACCTACAGGACACCAAACAATACCAAAAACTACTAAGCACAGGCACTGCTGGGTTTGTGTGGGACTCAATAAGTGCCCACACAGAGCCAGGACTGACCTGAACAAAGTGGCTCTGTGCCACCCAGCCCCACCATACAATCAGAGCAGCACAATAACAGCTAAAACAGATTAAACAGCATGTGCAGGGTCCCGTTTGGAAGTGCTACAAAATACCAAGCTTTATGCCCAGCTCTAAGGCTCTTCCTCAAACAGGTTGGTGTTGATGCAACTCCTCTGGTCTCTACAACACAGATAAACGCCCTGGTGAGGGTGGGATGGTGGGGAAAGGAAGACAGTCTGTATGGCCAGGAGCACTTAAGACAGGCTTTCAATCCTTTAAGCACTCAGGGCCAAATAGGATTTTTAGGTTTCGTCAGTGCTACACGAAATTCAATTGTGCAACGCCAAGTGAATACACAGTATACTTTATGAAAAGCCTTCTCAACATGCTAAGCCACTTTATAAAATCTAATTAGAGCTTTCTTCATTTAACTTGCAAATGCTGAAAGCAATTATCCCACTTAAGGACTAACTTACAAAACGTTTTCAAAAAGCAACACAACAGCACCGAGAGACAACACCGCCTCCTTAGAATAATTGATTTGTTCCTATACAGAGGAGAAAGGATTGGGGCTCAACTCCTTAGGGTAGGGTCTGCTCAAATCACTATTTATGCCAGAATCAGCAGGCATCATCTTAGCAACAGCGTCCTGGCATGCTCCACTAAGGCACAAACATGATAGCTTTCATTTTTTGGTTTGTTTTTAAGTAAGTGCCCTATGAACCTCCTTTAATGTGAACATGACCGCAGGAAGCCGGTTCCACTGCCCATCCCAAACAAAAACTGGGGGAGCTTGGCTTCTTCTGGTTATCATAACCTTTTGCAAATAAAGGGGTTTCAGTTGCAAGAAAAATCTGTTTTATTCAGACCAATCCAGATGAAAAACCTCAGGAGCAAGCCTGGATCCTGTTCAAGAGTCAGGGAAATAAAAACAAAGAACAGCTGACTAATTCTCCGTTCTTGGTCCTGTAAAAGACTGAGTGGAATGTGAACACTGCCTCCAGTATGAAGTTCAAAAATAAGCGTCATGAGGTAAATGCTCTTGTCCTAAAGCAAACTAGGACGAGGACATAAAAAGACACAAACAACCTACTTTGTTTCCAGTCCTGAGAGCAGCCTGTCAGGCAACAAATAGTCCCTCCTGCCTACACACAACTGCAGAGATTAATTGCTCTCATTTCCTAGTTTCGGAGTATATTTCATTCCTCCAGCCCCCAACCCCCCC
>VZTI01002128.1:96830-123151 GCA_013397865.1 Struthidea cinerea | reverse complement strand
TTTTTTTTTTTTTGTAATTAATTGTCCTTGAGATGCCGGTGATAGACAAACATGAAATTCTAAGTCTAAATCCTTCGACGGCCACAGGCTCTCAGATGTTTCTGAGGAAGTGAAGACAGTTTTAAACAGGTGACAAAAGAGTAGTTTGCACCCAAAGGAGTAAGCAAGTTGTAAAAGTGGCTGTTTAATTTCCTAGAGCCCAATATCAGTAACATTTCCATCACATGCATGCCCTGGAAAATTCATGGATTAAGTCCTATTTAAACACACTAAGCTCTTTCAGGTAGGTCTGAATTCAACACATCATTGCATCACCCATTCTGCCAATAAGTTCTCTTGAGACACTCCAGAATGCTCAATTCCTAATTACCTCCAAAATCCAGTGGCTGAAATACCTCAGTAGCAAGGTCCACAAAAACTTACTACATTTTCAAGCATGCAATTATCCAGACAATTTAGCTACAGATTTGTCTGTGATACTACTTGAGACTGCTTCCCCTATGTTACCACCTTGGGATAACCAATATTTCTTTAGGGATTTCTGCATTTGTACAGACTGAGGAATGTTAATGTAACATTAATGTAAAAAGTCTCTCAGCGTAGCTGAAATAAGACATTACTCTGCTCCCAAGGCAAAGCTGACTGGTGTGTAAAGCTACTTTCACTCACTGGCAAAAGAGTAAGTTTTCCTTCCACCTCTACATAGTATTCTCCTATTTCTTTAAAATCCTTTTCTTTTAATCCCTTCAGTGTGAAATGCACGGGTCCTGGCATTCCAGCTGGCTCATCTCACAGGTGCATATTTCTGTGTCTTTAGAAGCCAAAAGGATATAAATCAGGAGTCCTTGTACCAATATCAACCTCTTCACTAAATCTTTACCTGAAAATCCTGTATTGTCGTTTTCCCCCGAGATGCATCCACAGCCACCCAAGAATGACTCTACACTGCCTCATCTACAATTTAAGGGAATTGCAAAATGCATTAGGATGATGCAATAATGTCCTAATAAAGCCATGTAAGTAAAATAAAGTTCCATTCCAGACCAGAGATCAGAGCATTAAACTCATCATAAGCTGCAGTTGAAGTGGTGATTTTTATCGGAACACAAACACCACAAATCAACTCTGCCTGATGCATTACTTCAAGGACTAAAAGTAGTTTTACTTTGCAACTGAAAGCTTTATGATGACTTGGAAATTCAGTATAACCTGAAGACTGGCACACACAAGCACCGGGGCTGCCAAAGTTGTGCAGCCTCCAGAACATTGGGCACAAGGCATTTATTTAATGCTTCTTTCTCCACAAGACTGACTTGAACAGCAGCATGTGGAGGAAAGGGACCTCCACACATTCAAACATCTGGTGTGAGGAATAACTGAAGTTTGTCTGGTTTTCTGGGCTTTTTTTCGTGCTGGAAGCAAGAAATACAGGCACCCAGTGAGGGAACTGAATAACTGAAGACCTGGAGCTGTTTTCAAATATGGATGATCTTTTCCTTGAAAAAAATGTCAAAGTTAAAAAAAAAAAGACAAATAAACCAGGGTTACGAGGACAGAACTCTGGAGGCACACAAGGTAGCATAAGCACATAAGTTAGCTTTAAAAGCTGAAACCCTTTTCCAAAATGTTTATTTAAAAATAAATTATTTTAAAAAGGTGAGGTGTTACTCCCTCAACAGGGTCTTTGTGCTTTAGGCTGCCTAAGTGGAAATCGCTGGGGATGTCAGTCAGGCATATGTGAAAGTCTCTCTCTAACATTCTGGGGAAAGAATACAGGCTTAGAACATTTTAAGCCATTATGCTACTAAATAGGGAGGAAAATAAACCATTAGCCTGTGATATTTAGGATCAGCCTAGGATACTTTTCATTTGGTTCACTTCAGCATCTGCCGTCTTTGTCCCTACTTTTGTAGGCATTTGCACTATTTAGGAAGTTGGCTCCGAAGTACGTCTGCCGTATCCAAGTTTCTTTCAGGGACAGCTGCCTTCTCCCTATGTGCTTTTGTGGCACCAGGCATCTTGTACAACTGAGCATCTGTACCACTGGAACTGCTCCGCAGTAGGACACGGCACATTCACTGTATTAGATCTCAAGTCCGTAAACATCACAATATTTGAAACAAAAAGCCCCTCAAGTCACTTGAAGTGTCTTCCAAACTGTTTCACCATCTGTGGGAAGAAGTCAATATTTGAGACTAGTTCAATTCCTGCACTTCAAACAGCACAGGGTAAAAGCTTTACACTGATAAGCTCATGTACTGCTGCATCACACCCAAAAAACCAATCAGAGTCACAAACACTTAACAAAATGCTTCTGTGGTAATACAACACTGAAAGCTTTGGGTAAATTCATCCATGTCAACAAATGTAAGGAAAGGCATGCAGAGACTGGAGAAAATTTAACTGGAAATACAATAGCAGCTGAAATTCCCCCTGGCTCTCACCATTAGGAGATCTTTCTACACTTGTCAGCTTTTACTTTCAGCATCCTGAAAAAGCACTTGGTGTTCACAGCAAACTGTCACCTCACAATACACCCATTTTCTACATCATTCTGAACCTACTGAACAGGAGGCACTTGTTGACCTACACTTTCCTTCATTGTGAGGAAAGATTTATCCTCTCAAGCAGTTAAACCATGACAAGACCTTCACTTCTACCTTTGGCAAGAAAACACTTCAAAAATTTTTGAGAGAAACACAGTGTCACCTAAACCTAACCCATTTACACAATTTCCACGTCCTTCACAGAGCTGATTCGAGAGCAGGGTTTTTCTCTGAAGAAGCCAGAATGACGATGAATCAATGGATTTTCCAAGAAGCAGCACAGAAGGTACCAATCAGTGCAGTGACACTGTTTGAAGGGAGCTCCCCCCATCTCTCGTCTCTAGGAAATGCTGAAACAAGGTACAGGAATACCAGTGACACACAAAATATGCCTACTATCACACTACTTTAGTCTCACTTATCTGATCTC
Source organism: Struthidea cinerea (assembly GCA_013397865.1). Taxonomy (NCBI): domain Eukaryota; kingdom Metazoa; phylum Chordata; class Aves; order Passeriformes; family Corcoracidae; genus Struthidea; species Struthidea cinerea. Next base: position 120,175 of record VZTI01002128.1, on the reverse strand, counting down.
CAGAGGCATCAACATCCCTCAGCATTCTGATCTTATTTCAAAATCCCCATGACTATCAATTTACACCAAACAAAGTCTTTCCTACGCTTAAAACTGTCCTCCTGCACTGAATTTCACTAAATTACCCTTCAAAAGAGAAAGCTGCTGCTTGGAAACTAGAAATAGACATCAAAACACACACATTAACTTTCTCTATTAACTGACACTGGCCTAGAATAAAAATGTCCAAGGAATGACAAGGTTTGTTTTTTTTAAACTATTTATTCCCTAATCCTGAAGAGGTCTGTTGATCTACAGCCACTAATAAACCCTGAAGACAACAGCACCTGTCAGAACATTCCACCTTGATTTTCAGGGTAGAAACTCTTAAAGGTTCTTAAATGAAACATATTTTGGCTGTGCCTTGTGCCAACTGATTCGCAGAACTGTCACACACTCCAGAGACAGAAGCTGTGGGTAAGCTGAGAGATCCTGAGCTGCTCCATGGAGCATCTCCCTGGAAGGATTCAGGCTTGAGGACAAGGATTTGACAAGGACAGCAAGAGCCCTGCTGGATCCACACTCTGAAGGGACGGTGGGGTCTGTTTGTCCATCGGCAGTGGTGGTGTGTTCACCAGCAGGCCCTCCAGACCCTGTTTTTCAGGCTGTAAGTGATCAGCTACTCCAGCAGTGCCCTGAGCATTTTGTCCAGACATACAAGACAGACACGGAGGTGGCAGAGCATCTCCAGGGCAGGGAAGGGAGCTGGGAAGGGGCTGGAGCCCCAGGAGCGGCTGAGGGAGCTGGGAGGGCTCAGCCTGGAGAAAAGGAGGCTCAGGGGGGACCTTGTGGCTCTGCACAACTCCCTGACAGGAGGGGGCAGCCGGGGGGGTCGGGCTCTGCTCCCAGGGAACAGGGACAGGAAGAGAGGGAACGGCCTCAAGTTACACCACGCAAGGTTGAGCTTGGATATTTGGAAAAATTTCTTCACTGAAAGGGTTGTTCATGCCTGGAAGAGGCTGCCAAGGCAGTGGTGGAGTCCCTATCCCTGGAGGGATTTAAAAACCATGTAGATGTGACACTTGGGGACATGGTTTAGTGGTGGCCTTGGCAGTGCTGGGAGAACAGCTGGAGCTGATTTTAAAGGGGTTTTCCAACTTAACTATTCAATGATTCTATGAGAAAGAGCTATGGAAAATCAGCTTTGGTGGTCTCATTGTTAAAAAAGACAAATGCAACTTCAGGTGACAGACATCTCACTGGAAAACTTGGTAATATGGCAGCAAAAAAGTTTTCTAAAAAGGTCAGACAACCTTTTCCCAATGCAGTGCAACACAAGCTGCCAGTACCTTTATCCCAAAAGCATTACTGTGCATTATCCCTGCAGTAACACTGGACAGGATGCAACTTTCACCATATTTTGCTCTTGTCCAAGTTTAATTATTGAGTGGCTAATTTAACCACTGTCACTGATTAATTAGAATAAAAAAGCCAGAAGCAGAACTAGCACAATACAACAAAATAAGATTAAGCTCTACTGGAATCTACTCTGAATATTTTTTAAAATTCTATGTCAACAGACATTTCCTTTTTGCAAATTGTTTGTGAACAGTGATGTCCCTATTAGAGAAACATCTGGAGTCTTTGTTTTTGAATTTACTTCTCAACATTTGAGAGTGACCTTTTCATTTCTAAATCAGGTTTCATCCAGATCTCTTTGGAAAAAAAAAAAACAAACCACAACCCACTGCTGGCTTCCAAGTACAGCAGCTGCCAGTTCACTATACCTCTGAAAGTCACCAAAACCCCGGACTTCACTTCAGGAGGCCTCCTGAACACTGCTGAACGTATCACAGAATCATGGAATGGTTTGGGTTGGAAGGGACCTGAAAGATCATCGTGTTCCAACCCCCTGCCATGGGCAGGGACACCTCCCACTANCAGGGCCTCACCACCCTCACTGCCAAGAATTTGTTCCTAATATCCAATCTCACCCTGCCCTCTGGCAGTGGGAAGCCATTCCCTGTGTCCTGTCCCTCCAGGCCTTGTCCCCAGTCCCTCTGCAGCTCTCCTGGAGCCCCTTTAGGCCCTGGAAGAGGCTCTGAGCTCTCCCTGGAGCCTTCTCTTCTCCATGTGAGCATCCCCAGCTCTGCCAGCCTGGCTCCAGAGCAGAAGTGCTCGAGTCCACATCACCGAGACCTGTCGAGCTTCTCATCCACCAACACCCCAAGTCTTCCTCCTCAGGGCTGCTCTTGGATCCATCCTCTGCTTGGCCTCTATCTGTTCTTGGAATTGCCCCAATCCATGTGCAGGACCTTGCACTTGGCCTTGTTGAACTCCACGAGGCTCACAGGGGCACCACCTCTCAAGTTTGTCACAGAGAGTCCTTCCAGAATTCCCTTTCTAAAGACACCCATATTTCTCCACACTTTTCCCCACTAAGTACATCCCTTCTTCAAAATTCCTCATACATTCAACAAGTCTCCACTTCTTAAAAATTCCTCTTTCTTCCTCTCTCCCCTAGACCCTTCCCATCTTCCATCTGAATTTCCATAACACTCTTAGCATTTTTCCCTCCAAAATCCCTTTATAATCATTTAACCACATCAATTCCCAACTCTTTTACTGTGTCTCCTGCACAGCCTTCCTTTTGCGCATCCCTCCTTCCTCCCATCCCAGTTTTACCCTGCTGGAGTCAGGCATGAGGAACCTGAAGAGAAAACATCCCAGCCAGGCCTCCTAAGCTTTACAGAAACTCAACTGGACATGGCATGACCCCAGCAAGAAAGGAAACGAATCCCTTAAACACCAGACTGACCCATACTGGTTTGTGCAGGAAGAAAACACAGTAGCCCCTTTTTGACTAAACACTACATAAATGTAAAAACTTTACCTCTCCACAGCTCTGTTATGACAGAAACCAGAGTATCACGTTCAGTTTTGTTATTGCCCATTTAGTAAAGGATGTTCCAGTCAGTAAGTACATGACACAGAGATTTGAAGGCTACAGGAAATGCCTGTGAGATTTTATTATTTTTTTTTCAGTTCAGGCTATTTATCCTACTTGATTACAACCTCTAAAAACCTTTGCCATGAAAAAAATGAGAATATTAAAGTGTTATTTAATCTGGTACGGAAGCTCACAAAATTAACCATGACAAGAAACTGGGAGATACAAATGAGAAACAAGACATTTTTATACTGTTTTCAAACAGTTGAGGAAATCAGCTCCTGAATTTGTCAAAAAGTGGTGGGATCTCAAACTTTTCATACCTCCAATAAAAGGTAGCATGAATTTTCCTCTGACGAACAAGTAATGAACTCAAAACACAATAACCACACAGAACTTGAAGATTTCAGTGTACAGTGAAATGAATTACACAAGCCAAAGGTCTTGGACTTTTTTTGTCTTGTCCTATAACCCAAGCTACATTCATTTCGGGTTTCATATTGTCAAATACTGAGCAAAACAGGCCAAGGAAAATGGGTCAAATGAATTCCACGAAAGCTCTTGGGGTTGTGTAGCCTTTGGCAGTAACCCCTGTCCTCTAGATTTCCATCTGGTAGTTGTCCATTTCTATTCATTTTTGACAGAAGCTAAAAAAATAAACAATTTGTTTCTGAAGCTCAAACACCAGGATCGGGTGTGAAATGCTCATCAGCAAGTTCTCGGAACCCTCCAGTGGGAGGTGTCCCTGCCCATGGCAGCAGGGCTGGAAATGGATGATCTTTAAGGTCCCTTCCAACCCAAAGCATTCTGTGATTCTGTGGTAAGTCTGGTTGTTCAGCCACACAAAATTATTTAACTCGTGCTCTACTCACTGAGCTGAATTTTGGCCGATCATTTCTGCTTTTGAGAAATAAACCTTTCCCCTCCAGGAATCTTAACACTTCAAAGCCACCTCCAGCTCACATCTTCTCCACATAAACATTTCAAAAGTCTTCACAACTTGAAGGTCTGAACTCCGTGGCTCTAACTTCACACTGAACTTCAACAAAAGCACTTTAGAAGGGGCATTTCTGTGGGCAACAACTGATGTATTTTTAAAAACATGGATGCTTGCAGAAGTTACCTCTTTCTCGGTATCCCTGGATATACAGGTCCACTGGTTTTCCTTCACACTGTAGGCCCAGAAGTCAGCCAGATCCTGAGTTCCATCCCAGCCACCAAACAAATAAACAGTTTCTATTATTAAAAAAAAAAAAAAAGTTACTTTTATTTTAAAACGAGAATGTGTTTAAACAGGCTAATATCCACAAAACATCTGTGACAAAGACAAACTATCAGAAGAGAAATTTAAACTCTTTTTTACTTAAAACACCACTCCTCTTTGAATGGAACGAGTCATCAAGACAAAAATGTGGTTTGGTTTAGTAATGGAAGATTTTAGGATTGATAGACAGCCAATTCTCAGAGTCATTTTCTATTTCCACATTTACATAAGAGGCAATCAAACCCACAGCCTTCTGATTAAAATTCCAGACAGACAAATGAACAATATTTAACATTTTGGATCCTGTGCATGTAGTCTATCAATGACATCTCAGCCTGTGCCCTGCTTGGTGCAGGATTTATACATCAACAAGATTTCTGAGGTAGGAGCAGCAAAGTTTTTCTGTTTAGTCCATCCCTTAGACAGAAAAATCTACTTCAACTACAAAATCCTCTTCAAGGGAAATGTCTTGCGTAAAGTGACTTACCTGATGCCATGAAAGCCAGTGAGCAGAAGAGTTACAAATTTAAGTCAGTGTTTCAGGGCTGTCACCTCAAACCCACAACTGGTCTGTGTACAGCAAGTTCTAAGGCTTCCCAGAGTCACTGATAAAACCAGATGAAGCCTTTGAAGAGGGGAAGCATTTAAGAAAGGAGTTTCTGTTCTGCCATGGAGAGATAACCAAAGTGCTCCCATTATAGAAACAGCACTATCTGGTCCCAAATGCTAAAAATACTTCATTTTTAGACTGCATTAAAACACAACACAAAGCCAAGTCCAGAAGAACAAGCTCCTCAAGACTTGCAGAGCTTTGAAAAACTCCTTTAAAATCCAAAAACCACTTCTATTATGGAGGTAATGACCAATTTTTAATCCAACACCAATTAAAGAGCAGAGTTAGAGCACGATTATAAAATGGGACTAGTCCCTGACCCTTACCTACCATCAGGATAGTGGTCATCACCATGGAAAGGTTACCCTGGTTCATTAACTTTAATTACCCTTCCTCCTGGACTCAGGGCTCCCAGTGTTCCCTGCAAAGAGCAGGTCCCTTTGTGCGCATAAATTCTCACAGCTCACAAAACCCACATTACCACAACAGCTTCATTGATAGCCGAGAAAAATAAAAGATTTGGCACCAGCTAAAAATCCTACTGGGACCTTGCCAAAATGTCAGGCCTGCCTGGAAAGGCTTTGTTGGCTCACATGAAATTTAATAGCAAACCTGAATGACTCCGATGAAAACTCAGACTTTGGAAGTTACCTAACCAAATCTGAGCAGTGAGAGAGGAACACGAGCACCCAAGCTGGTGCTGAGCATCCCCAGAGCGACACCCCAAACACAAATGGACATGAACTCTGTGCCAGACCCATTTTTCATCATGAAGTAAAACTGTAGCTCACATGAAAGAAAGGCTCCATCACTATCTAGACCCAATGACAATAATTTTTTAGTTTCATGCCTTTACTGCAGAACTATATGCATACTTTAGAGGAAGGTTCTGTGTTTTAAAAAGATTATTTCTTAATGCATAACTGCATCTGTTGCTGGCAATGTCAAGTAAATAATTTTTTATAGTTGTCATAAAATTTGTAAATGTTTTCCCATGGTATAAAGAAAAGAAAATAGTTGTTTGGTGGTTTGTAGGATTGTTCTTGTCTGGTTGGGTTTGAGTTTGATTGTTTTTCTTTGGTTGGGTTTGAGTTTTTGGGGGATTTTAAGTTTTTTTTTTTAAAGTCAAGCTCCACTCTATTTCCCAACCAGTATCACTGCTTGAATTCTAGCTGTTAGTTCAGATTTTATGGGAGGGATTTTTTTTCACCCTGCATGCAGAGACCAACCTGGACAGGTATCAAAGGACAATATTCAAAGAAGAGGACAGAGGCCACAAACCCCAGGCAGCAGCAGTGGGGCAGCTCGAGGGGAGCCCAGCAGTCTCACACCAATATAACTCTGGTAGCACTGGGGAACTCAAGGAGGAAAGGATCCCCTCTCTGCATCCAAGCAATAGGGAACACAGCAAAATTGATGCTGCTTTATTAAAGCAAGTCTCTATTCAGCTTTAGGGGCAGAGAAGGAGAATTTTCAAAACTACCTGCAAGGCAACAAGAAAAAAACATGAAAGCAATTATATTTACCCAAAGCTTTTACTAGCTACGTTTAGGAAGTCAAATTTCTCCTCCAGCATCCTCAGCTTATTTCCTCTACATTTATTTCTGAATACAAATTCAACACTTTGAATTAAATATGTTCTGTGAGTATTTCTAAACTGCTTGCTCAGTCAAAAACGTTTCTGTAATGTCTGAGTTCTTTTATTCCCTTACTCTCTGGATGATGAAAAGGTGCCAGAGAAGTCCTCAAATTAGAGGACGTACATTTCCAACAATCAACACATTTCCTGTCAACTTAATTTCTATTTTTCAGAAAAGTAGCAAAGCAGCCTTCTCCAACCCATTAAATATCAAAATTCCTGGGGTGGTTTTAGTCCAGGTTCACATACATTCTCAAGGACAGTTCTCTAACTCCTATTAACTCCATCTTCTCCACGTGGTGAAATCCTTAGTGGGATTCTGGTACAGGTCTTCCTCAATGAATACATTCCAATCCGGGTGACATACTTAACTACATTCTTTGGTCAAGTGGTATTTCCACATCTCTGCTAGAACATTTCTCCATGGAATATAAAAGAATCATGGATCTACAGCACCTCCGCAAGTCATCTGGTCCATCAGTCATCCCCCAGCCCCCTCACAGGAAGGCTAACTTCAGCAGAGACCACGTTGCCCAGGGAATTATTCAGTTGTACTTTGAGTATCTCCAAGGATGGACACTTCAGACTGAATCCCTGCTGCAATGACCGATTAACTTCATTAGAATTTTTCCCCCCTAATATCTAACAGGATTTTCCTTTCCTGTCCTTTATCCTATCCCTCTGCTCACCCCAAAATGAGCCTGGCCATCTCCATGCTCTTACCAGTAGCTGAAGACAACTCTAAGATCCTCCCATGGACCTTTTTTCTACCAGATGAACAAAACCAGCTCCCTAAGCATCTCCTCACACATCACATGCTCCAGCCCTGACCACCTTGGCCAGTTCAGTTTGACACAATCCTTATTGTCCCAGAGAGCCCAAACTGGGCACAGCACTCCAGATACGTCCTCGAGTACCCAAAAGAGGAACATCACCCTCCCCTCTCCCTGCGGGCCGTGCTTGTGCTGGTACAGCCCAGCAGGAGAGGCTGGCCTTCAACGCCACAAGGACACGCTGCTGACGCATGCTCCGCTTCCAGCGCCTCGCAAATCCTTCCATGCAGCCAGTCCCCGGCCTGTCCTCCTGCACAGCTGTCACATCCCAGAGGCAGGATCAGAACCTCTCAATGCTCTTCTGCAGCCCCTCAAAGTCCCCTGGACTCACTGCCCTGTTCTCCAGTTCATCAGCCACTGCCCTCCCAGCCAGCTGCCAGCCCAAACTTGCTGGGGCTGTACTGGAGCATCAGTGTCCCAGAACTACGAAGGATTCCACTCAGAAATAAAAAAATCAAGGTGTAAGATCTCTCAAAAGCCTTCTACAAAAGGATGTCACTTCCCCACGTAGCACCCACACCTTTAGTTACGTGCCAGCAGCACTGTCCACTTTGTGAGGAGCGTTTAAGAGCACAAATACAAAATCAGCCTTACATCTTCTTGCACTATCACACCCCTTGATTTCTGAGCCACAGTTCAGCTGGATGCAAGTTGGTTGGATACAAGGGTTTTTTTTAAAGGATAGGCACGCAGTCCCAAATGTGAAAGCACCATGAAGTTGAGTAACCTCCAGGATTCAGCAGCTGTTTGTGTTTCAGAGCTTAGAAGCCATCTGTGTTTTGTTTCTGAGATCCCTTCATCCTGTACACAAGTCCTGTCTTTAAATATCTTATGGATAGCAGTGTTTTCCTCAGGCAAAACAGCATCCTTCACGTCTGCTGCTCTCTCTTCATCTTTTTCATCTTTCCATGCTGCTTTTGAACCAGCCTTGTCATTTCTGCTGTGCTGCCCACGTATACGATGGGCACGCTGGGCCCACCGCTCTGAATCTCCCTCTGTTCCCAACCCACAGATTTGTCCTCATTTATCTAATGGAAGGAAGCAAACAGAATTCCTTCTGACGAAAGGAAAAGCAAAATGATGTACAACCAAAATTACAGAGCAGTTGCACTTCCGTGAGAGAACAGAGGTACCACATCAATAAAGACCATTTCACTAATGCTTTCCCTCAAAAAACTGTTTCGCCTGCCAAAGAAGAGAGAAATGGAGACAGAAAAGAAATCATCCTGGTTGCTTTGCTGTTATTCCTAAAACAGGCTCATCAGAAAACTTCAGAAGGCTTCAGCTTTATGAACTAAAAGATGAACACTTAAGAAAGCCTGACATAACATAAAATACCCTTTTTTAAATAGAATGCTTTCTACATGGTCTATATTTCTATTGTTACCAAAATAAATTACATGGCTTTATGGACTGCATTGTCATTCACTGTGTCTGCCCTGTAAGAGCAGAAGAGATCAATTCCACCTTGCCTATGGAATTATAAACCACACCTCCATAACACAACACACATACTGTTCGTAAGTACAGACATTACTCCTTAAAACTTTGCTTTTGGCAATTCACTTACCCATTCCCACTTTCTTCCAGAATAAGCAGTGGAATTCTGAAACATGTGCCATACCTGACCCATATGGAGGCCAGGGAGGGCAGACTCAAAGAGCTGTTAATAAGGAACCAGTGCCAGATGCTGACACCCTCATCCAAAACTGCATTAGGGTTCAATTCCCTGGGAACACAGTTTTACACATGAACTTCTGTGTTACTGCCCCAGTATTTCCCCAGGGCCTACACAAACAGCTTCTCATGTCTGACATTCAGCACACAACGCTGTGTTCTTGTGTAGTACTGGGGTTGTTTGGGGGATAATTTTGTTTTAATCTATGTACCTGGGTTGCAACTACTCAAATACTTCCCCTTCCTTGTGGAAAAGAAGAGAGAACTCTCCAGCCTCCCACATGGAGAGCTGCATGAGAAATGCACCTTGCAGGGAAAAGCAGGAATAGCACAAGCTTTCTGTTTTCATTTGCAGCTTTAAAGTACCTAACAGCTATAACTCTGAATTTCTCTTAGTTAATGCATCTGCATTTGTATACCAAATCCAACTTCCTAACTCTGCCATCCAGAGTCATTCCAGTCTGAGTGCTAATGGAATTAAAAGCATGGAGGACACTCTGAGAATCACTAACTTCCCATTTTTAATTTTTCTTTTTTTTTTTTCTTTTATATAGGAAGATATCAGGCTGCATTCTCAGTTCTGCATCCCACAATGCCTACAGTTCCATTTCAAACTGCTTTACGAGTTTTCCAAAGCATCAGGAACACTGCAATTACTCAGTCAGCTGTGGCAGGTATTAAGAACAGGAGAAACAGATGGAAATGAGCTCCAGCACAAGTTACTGGCTGCCAGCAGAAATGCTAAATTCTCTTTCAGTTACTTTCAGCCTGCTCTAAGTGAAAGATAAACCATGCTAAAGTTGAGACCGAGTTAATCCATGTTCTACCTGAAACTGATAAACAAAGTCTCAGTGACTCCACGCACTATCAGCAACTTAAGACCTAGTTCAGCTACTCGCCAACCCATATCCTCTATCTTAACACCAGCACATGCATCCAGCAAGCTCAGTACTATTAAATTAAAATTATTTTTCTAGTCAGTAATAACTGGTTAAAATTTCCTTGAGGTTAATCAAAACACTGAACCATTTATACTCCACTTATAGCTACAGCAGGTCTGGCCAGAGATGAAAATTTGCTTCCAACACTTATTCTATGTGATATGGAACTTCAGAATCTCCTTGTAAGCATGATCTTGGTGTTTCACTTCATTTCCAAAAGATTCAAGTTGAAGAAAATACTGATTTTTGAGAAGGCACTCACTCTTCTAACAAGGAGTGCAAAGTGAGACGATTTTTCTTCAGTTGCCAAAGTCTTCTAAAAAAAAACCCACTCAGCAAGTGTGTGAGTAAGGAGGGAGGATGTCTTTGAAGGGAAGAGTACACCACTGCTCCTTTTTCCAATAACATTGGATCTGTCCAAGGTTAGTCAGGGAGCTTTCCAGCTCCAGTCTGTAAAATGCATCCGGACATAACTGGCTAAATTCCCACCAGCTCGTTAAACTCTACCTATATCCAAAAGGAGAACTCCAGCAATGGGAAACAGCCCCAAGAACTTCCCCTGACCTGTCACGAGCCAAATTAAACGGCAAAACTGATCATCTCAAAAACATTACAGCTCTTACAAGCCTCAGTGGACCTGGATGCAAAACTAAGAGCAACTTCCCAAAGAGCCCACAGGGAAACTTTGGGAAGGTATCCCACCACCTCTGAATAGAGTTGCAGCAAGAAAGGACCAGCATGAGAGAGGGAGGAAGATCCAGGATTCCACACCTGTGCGTGCTGTCCAGCCACTTTTGTGCAAGTAAAAAAAAAAAAAAATTGTATATATTTGATACATTTACAATATACCTTATATAAATTTCCATAAATAACATAAATATTAACATATTTGAAGCATGCAAATATATCCTAAGTATATATAATACATATAAAATATATAGAGAAATATTGAAAAATATATGGATGAGTTTTACTGCCTTGTTAAAGCACAGTGAAAGTCAAAGGCACAGCTAACAACCTTACTGGGACTTAAGAAAACCAAGAGGAACGGAAAGGAAGGCTCACACTACCATGGATATTTTATTTTCAAGAGGTGTGCAGGACTATCATTTCCAAGTTGACAAGGATCATGTTTCTTCCATGCTCTTGTGAGACACTCACTACTAATTCCCGAGGCCACTAGGGAGCGTTCCCAGCCTCTGCACAGACAAACACTGGCAAATCCTCCAGCAGCGTTTTGTTCTAATCAGTCTTAAACCTCTCCCACCAAACGAAAAAAAAGTTTACTCTCATACACAGAATAACTCGAGTGCTTCCTCCAGAGCAGTAACTACTCTGAGCAAAAGCCAGAGGCTGCAGCTACTGCTGGATTTTTGCTTGTTCACTATGACTTAGCAAATTACTCTGGAAGGTCCTATCCTGTCACATGCTCTGTCCCCGTCCTGTGACCACAACAGATACGGCCATGGGCATTTTTCTGCCAACTCCTTCAATGCCACCCTGCATTCCTGTCCAATACCCACACCCTGGTCTTGTTTCTCCCTTCCCAAGAACAATCCTTTCACTCACACAGCAAAGACTCGGGCAAATGCTTCCTTATTTTAGTAAGGACTGATATACCACAGAAATCTGATTAAATAAGAGACAAAGATACAGAAAATTATGCAGAACAACAATCACTGGAACTGTTCCTGATACACCACCTCACTTTCTTTTCTCTGTAAGTTCTCTGAAACAGAGGCTGAACCATTCTTTAAACTGCTACAGGAAACATTTTTGCAAAGGACGTCTAAGGATTATATTTAACAGGAGTTTCTTGCACACTGTGGAAATCAGAAGCCACTCCAACCAAAATACAAGGAATGTTTCAACACATCAGATCTATTGCTTGAGCACAGCCTGTAGCAGATAAGGGAAATTATTATCCCTAATTTCTCTTCTCTTGTTTGAACTCCTGCTCTAAGATGGTAGGAGGAACAAAAAATTAAAACCAATTTTCTTGGTTTCTTACTTAAGACAAGACAATGGCTAAGGCATAACACAGAATTAATAGGGAAGAAGGGGGAAGGTAGCTGGAATACAGATCCAGAGAGGAAGCAGAGCATTTAACCCAACTATTAGAAAGTGCGATTTTTTTCCCTCAGAACCTAACACAGTGTCTGAAGAAAAACACATTTGCATATTAATCTGGAAAATAACTGGTTAAATAATTTAGTTAAGAAATGTAACAACTACTCACCTGTCTGCACATCTATAACCATCTGATGGCCACCTCTCATCCCTGGCCGACTGTCTTCCCCGTCACCTTCAGGAAAAGAGGGAAGGGAGAGTTTTCCATTATAAGATTTTTAAACCAAAGAAAGATACAACCTCAACATGGAAGCAGAGGAACTAAATAACTCACCCTTCTTTAAACACTAGCACATCATTTTTTCCAGGTAGTATTTTTTGTGTATTATAAAATTGTACAAAGTTCTATATTGAATTATCTGGTGACTGACAGTACAGAGAGTAGAAGTGAATACTGCAACTCTCAGCGCCTTGGAAAGGAGCTCCAGCATTCCTGACACACTCAGTGCACACAAAAGAGCTCTGAGCTGTCCTTGCAGCTCTCCAGCAGGGAGGACACAGCCAGCCTTTGGCTCCCCTTCCATCTCTCCCTACTTGAGAGCTGCCTGAGGGCTGAGCTGTGAGAACAGATACTCAAATGACAGGGAAATGAACCCCTGGGAAGGGAGCAGGAGGTGATGCAGAGATAGAGCACAGCCGGCTTTGCACCAGCTATTCTCACATATAAGGGAATTTCAACTGTCCAATTAAAGCAGCTTTCCAACCACTTCATGTACCTTAAGCATTCAGGACAGGTGACACAGATAACCCCTCCCAAGGGGCTTGGCGACAGAGCTCCACATTTGGCAATTGTCACCTTGGATCCTACATTTGCTCTGTGACAGTGATTTTTGTACTCTATAGTCAGGGATGCTGCTACAAGTCTCCCCTCAAGGCAGAGAGGAATCGAAAAGATTCTGCAGTTTGGACCTCAAAAGATCCACCTCATTTAAAATAGTCCCTGTTAAGATAATGTATTTATTTGCCAACTCTTCACTTCAAGTTGAAGTTACATCAATTCCACGTGCGAAATCCAGTAATACGGATAACTGATCTCATGTTTAACCAATATTCTGGGATTTGTTACTAAACTGATGATCTATCCTTCACGTTACCACTTGTATTCCTGCAGTGTTCCTTACTCAACCAGAGACCAGACTGAATTTCACTGAATTTGCAGACAAATGCAGTTTTTTCACAGAAGAAACCACTTCCTAGAAATCTCCTAGAGGAGACTTTCTTGCATCATTTTCTTGCTCCATATTCTCAAAGGAACAAGACAGACCTGGTAGTACACGAGTTCTATCTTAAGAAACGTCCTTACCTTTGGTGCTTTTGGGGATAATCTGCCCCCAGCGAGGTTTGTACTCTTGCTGACTGATATACTGATTGAATAAGCCATCTGCAAAACAAAAATTTTGCTGGATAAAACTTTTATCCTTCCATTATAGCAAAATCACTTTTAATGTGGGTAACTTCAGCCTAACTCAATCCAGTATGCCACTCCAAAGCCTTCATTTTCAGTGAATTCCCCATTATATGTCAGTTAGTTTGTTAAACTTTTGTTAGTTTGTTAAACTTTTGTTAGTTTGTTAATGAACGAAATGTGCAAGCACTAAAATAAAAAGAATACTTGCTACTAGATCAATCAGGAATTACCCAGTTTGCCTGCCAGGTCGTGCCAAGTGTCTATAAATCTCCAGTGTGGTGTATTTAATTAAGAACAGAATCCCTCCCCCTTATTTAAGCAAAAGGAAAGTTGCCAGTGCATATAAAATTCAACCATTTTAGCGCACGTTAAGTTAAAACTAGGTCAGACAGCATCTCTGGAGCTTCATCTGAGAAGGGAAGGGAAGCAGAGCAGATTGTTTAAATGCTGTGATATGGGACAACCAAGCACTGGATAAAAAACACAATAATAGTTTACATTCTCTTCAGAGAGTTAAGCAAGAAGAGCAACAGAAGAGGCGTTAGAACCCAGGCCAGATGTGCCAGGTGCACCATTTCTGTGAGCAGCACCAGCTCCAGCACTCTACCCACACTCCCCTTGTGCCTTCCACCTCTTCAGCACCCAGAGGCCAGTTCCTAATTCTGTTTAGATGTTAGTAGTCTATCACAAACACCAATTTTTTGTAAAGGAGACTCTTAACACCCACACTCCCTGGGACTGCTCTCCAGTGTCAGAAGGGCTTGGCACGTGAGGAGCTTGGTGCTGTTGTTCTTCAAACGTCTCCTCTGAAACACCTACCGCACCTTCTGCAGCACAACAAACTATGAGACCCCCTGAGCACTGTTTGCCTGGCTCCATCCCACCCATCACCCACCATCTCAACACACAAGCTCTTCCTGACAAATGTTTCTGCTGTATTAATGCATTACCTGGAAACAAAATGATAGGAATTTAATAGATGACGAACGCCTCCGCTTATTTATACAAAAGCCCTCAGTAGGTATATAAGCAAAAAAGAATGACCCTTACTGAACACATCCCTACGTACTTAGAAAAAGGTAAAAATCTTTGTTAAGCATGACACAAGGTTCAGAGAAAATTTTAAAGTGTTTCCTGGCATCCTGTAGTTTGTCGTGACTGAAATCCAGGTTTTAATTAAAATCCAAGCCAGCAAGCATTTCCTGGGAGAAGATGAATGCTCTATTTAGAGACCAACTAACAGGAAAACAAGGACACTCAAGAGCTCCTGAAAGGTGATGAGTTTGGTCTGAAAATATAAAACTTCCATAAACTCAGCTGTGCAAGTTTTTCCAAATAAATACTTTGAAAACAGGGCAGATTTTACTGTCACCTCAGAGCCAAAACCAGCAGCTCTCTCCCCACATTAGGTAATCGAGGAAAGCCAGAAGTTTGCTCAACGTATATAGAAAGAAAAGTGGTTTATTCTGGGTTTAATAGCAGGGTTCTTAACTCCCACTTCTTCAGCATTTATGAAGTTGGGACAACACACGAGAGGCTTGAAGCTTGAGATCTCATAAATTCTGATTCAGAAAAGCCAGCCCTAATAGAACAAATGCATGTGCTGTAAAAAATCCCACAGTGACTCAGCCACAAACCCAGACAGAAACACAGCTTTTTGGTTATCGTTACAGCCTTGGGTCTGCAAGACAGAAACCAAAACCGTATTTATCCCGATGGCAGCCAATAGATAATTGGACATAAATAGCTCAAAAGGATGAATTACACCACATAGGATCTGAAAGGGTGATTTAACCTCTCTCCCATGCTCTACACCCACAGGCTGCACTTGTCAAGATATGACACTTCTCCCCTACTGTGCCTTCAGCCTCTTTTAATAATGCTTCTTGTCTTCCATGGGACATCGGTTTGGAAATACTCCAGCTTGCTTCCCAGAAATGTTTCCTTCTGCTGGAAGCAGTTCCACATTCACTGTACTTGCGTTGCAAACCAGTAGCAGCTTGTTTTGGAAGCTGAATCACCACCTGTCTGACACCACCAGGGAAAAAAAAGGAGGATTTCTAGGTGGATTCTGTACCCGACGGCAGACCTACGCCAGCGCACTCCTTATGTTTCTTGTCAGGAGAGCACTGCTGACCAAAAGGTCTCCAAAGCTCCTGTGAGGCACTGAGGATCAGATCTAGGCCTGCTCAGGTCTGTCAGCTGTTCCCAATGAATCAGGAGTTTAAAATAAATTTCAAGACTCCTGTCAAAAAAAAAAAGTGTTGAGTGGAAGTTTTTAAATGAAGTGTTTTCCTTCGCTCCAGAGACCTCTCACTTCAATGTCCATGTTTACAAAAATTACAGCCAAAAAAACTGACTTTGTACTATTTTCAAGCCCTTTGCAATAAGTCGTGACGCATTTTGGATGTAACAACACCAAGTGCACGGTGGTTAAAGCTCGGTAAGTTCTGCCTCCCTGATAACCCAAGTCTTTATTTTGCCAGCCAATTGCAGGTTACCCAGAAAGGATTAGGACAAACATTGCGGACAAAAATATTTAACTTGCAGAAGCCAGTCAGGAGAAAGCTGTATAAAGTTTGGGGGTTTTTAGACAACACACATCTCCAGGTAGGGTTACTGAAATCTAGTCACTTCACTGCTAATGGCTCAAAAACCTCCAGAGTGACATTTAGCCCATAATTTCTGGGAGCTGGGGTTTGAGGTCTTAAGATTTTTCTCAAACCAAAGAAAAGCAGCCAAAACACTCAAACAGTTTGAGGCTGAGTCACAACTACCTTCTAAAGAAAAACTGAAGGAGAGAAAGGTGCTACCAGATAAAAATCTAGACATTACTTGACAATTTCCTCAAGACTTGGGAGAAACAAGGAAACACGCAACTTTTTTCCCAGCTCAGAGCTGTAATATTTTCTTGCACTTTGTTCTTCATAAAAACGAGACACGGTTTGCTCTCAAATCCATGTAAGTTATCCCTCTTCTACACAAACCCTACAATTTACTTCCCAGAGGCTTTGGATCCCTAGCCAGCCTCTCCCCTCCATATATCCAGTATACAGAATAGCTTTCTCAGAACCAAATCCAAACAATATTAAATGGTAAAATTCAGGTATACATGTCTGTTCAGAGCTTCCAGGGGAATACAATTGTTCCTGTGCATCCTGTTCCTGTGAATCATGAGTTCTGGGAGACACCGAAGCCTGCAGGGTGCACATCATGACCTCTTGTTTGTCACACAGGACTGACTTGTCACCAGATAAACACAGGCCACATACTGACATGAGCGGCGCCAGAAGGAACACCTCAGTCCCTGGAAGACTAATACGAAACAAGCAGCTCTTCCACCCATTCCAAGCAGCTTTCCATGTCTACAGGAGTTGTGAGCAGTTCAACCAAGCAATTTGCACTCCACATACTCTCTGCAGGAATATTAAGCAGATTTTTTCCTTCGATAATATAGGCCCGAAAGCTA
This sequence comes from Struthidea cinerea, assembly GCA_013397865.1. Lineage (NCBI taxonomy): Eukaryota > Metazoa > Chordata > Aves > Passeriformes > Corcoracidae > Struthidea > Struthidea cinerea. The sequence goes on along the minus strand of VZTI01002128.1, from coordinate 103,272 downwards.
TAGGAATGGATCCAAATGTGAAGCATTTGAACTGAGTCTGTGAACCAGCTGAGATTTAGGGAACCTTTTCTTTTTGAGAGGAAGTCAGGCAGCTGCCAGAGTTTCCATTTGACCATTTTCTAAGTGTAACGCACAAGTCAAAAGAATCAGCGGGAAAAGTGTGGCTGCCTGCCACTGAGCTCTCAAAAGAAATCATCTGGTGATGTGAGGTGGAAGACAGTGTTCATCATTAGCAATGCAAAAGAACAAGAGTTAGCTCTGCCAGCACTAATTCTTGACCACCTACTCTTTTTCTACATGACTAAGCCTATGGAAATAGCCCGCGAGAGATGCAGAGAGTTGCACTTTGTCAATACCCACCACTGCAAATATCAGCCTCTCCAGAAGACATTTTAGGCTGAACTGAGTGTGCAGTATCTCTGACAACCTCGCTTCACTTCTGCTTGTGCCTTTAAGGCAATGAGCTCCCAGATCAGCAAGCGGTCAGGAGTTCACATATTCATGCCCAGTCTGCAACAGAACAGTTGCTCTTTGAACAATTTCAGGGATAATTTAAGGATCTGTATGTCTCAATTAACTCTACACTTCAGCTACACTACACAGACACAGGACGAAAGTTAATCCGCTTTTACTTGGAAAAACAACACATCAGACAGGAGTTCAGTGGTTAAGAACACCCACACCTTAGCGACTAAGCAGCGAGCTACTGAGACTTCACAACAGAGCTGCTAGGAAAGTAAAATGGTAAAAAAATCATCACAGAATGGCCTGGGTTGCAAGGGACCTTAAAGATCATCTAGTTCTAACCCCAATCCTGTGGACGGGGACACCTTTCACTAGACCAGGCTGCTCAGAAAATGCTGGGGAGCTTGAGCGATGCAGAACAGAGTAAGGACAGGTAACTGTGGAAGACCACAGGGAGCAGGTAGTAGGAATACTGTAGGAGAACATGCTGAAGGCTGAAAATCTCTATTCCCATCCTGCCAAGAAGAATCCAGCTGTTAAGCACCAGTAACATTCAGCACCTTGACTGCCACAACTTCAGACAAATTATTCCAGCTGCAGTTTTGGGGTTTTTTGTGGTTATCAGAAGAGGTTTGTCCTGTCCTCTCCCCCATGCCAGCCTGATCAGCTCCCTGTCTGGGTTGGCCATGTGGCAGCACGAGCACCAGTGCCAGGGACACACTGTCCTGAGCAAGGGCAGGATTGACCCAGTTAGTGAAAACCCGCAGTCGTGTCAGCTTAAAGTAAATATGGGATGCAGCCTCGGTGTCTCGGGATAGATAGCACTTCTCTCCAAAGGGTGCTGGGAGGCGACAGAGCTTTAAATGGGTACATTTAAAGCTGAAGACAGCATAAAGAATGGCAGGAGGATGGGGGAAGGAAGGTTAATGTATTCCAAGACAAGCAAAATCATTAAGGATGACCAACAGAGCGACAGGAGATGCGCACGCTGACATTTAACTTCAGCTATCCAGGTGCGGGATTAAAATGAAGCAAAATAAACATCCCCATGCATATTTTCCTGTCCCTCAGAAGCAGTGACAAAACCTAATGATGCTCTTGGAGAGTCTCCTGCTAAATTATCCACCGTCTGTTACTACCAAGACCTGCTTCTTACACTTGCTGGAACAAAAAAAGGGCTGATAAAACAAGCTACAGAGTATTTCTCCAGCTCACTTCAGTGATGCCGAGCTCCTCAGCCTCCAAAAAGGGACATGATTACAAAACCCAGGGAAGGAGGATTATCCACATCAAATCTGACAAGAAACAAGTGTCTGTCAGACAGAACAATACAAGACCTACAGTTTTCTACCAGGCCAGTCCTTTGCCAGTACTTCCACACCTGGAAAAGCAGAGTACTGCTGACAGCAGCCCCACTCTCAGCATAGATCAACTAGTAAATGAAATTAAGATATAACGGCTCAAAATACGAGGCTACAAACATTCACTTCATTAGTGCTCAAGAAAAAATTCCATTTTTGAGAGCACTTTTTCAGCGCACTCTTAAGATTTTGAGTGAAATTCCATTCAAGAAATCATTTTCACTCCAGCCTGCAATGAAGTGGAAAGAGGACAGCCTCCAGGCACTGAGATTAAGCCATGGCCAAGGCAGCAGAGCGAGGCAATGATAAAATCATCACCATCAGCACACAGCACTCCTCTGGCTGCTGCAGCATCGTGGTGGGCTCATCAGCTCCCTCCAGGCACTCGTGTCTTTGAGACACAGACAGCACCAGCTCCCTGCTGCTTTTCCAGCCTGCAATCCTCCCTTGCCCTTACAGTTCAGGAGGAAGCTGCCAGTTGCAAAATGCCCCTGCATTGCAGGAAGCTGTTCACGCTCCCATCCCAGCCAACACTGTGCTGTCTCGGGAGGGTGAGGATGAACATGGCAATTCTCAGTCTCAACACTTGTAGCTGCTCATGGAGCTCAGCACAGGGCAGGTCTCAGCTGTGCTGTCTGAAGAGAAACCTAGAGCCAAACCCAACTATCTACTGCAGTTTCGGAGGACCTGTTGCAATAAGCTCCTTAAAACTGTGCTCAGTTTGAACAGCTTAGTCAAAAAAGATGGTGGGTTTTCATGGAAGACAATGCTTGATTTTCACCACATTCTGAGAACCACTTCCAGCTTCAGTGGTACAAACCACACTGATGGGAGTCAAGCAGGTACACCGGCATCCATCCAAAGGTATTACAAAATAACTGATTAGCCCAGAATTAGACAACAACATCTCGGGTACCAGCTATCCATGAAATTGGTTCACTAAGTCCCTAACTCTACTGGCATCAGACACAAAGTTTTCCTCTTACACCAGAACAAGTTTCCCATAACAAGTGACTGCACAGAGTCAAAAAGCTCTACATCCACAGCCAAGAGCACCTCTGTTTTATCAGACTGCAATACAAAACTGCTGCACAGGTCTTGAGAGTCACTTCAGTGCAACAGCCCCACTCTTTCTGTATCCCATTTGATCAAGAGAGAGTACATCTTCCTCCTTTTAGGAGCTGAGAGCTGTTAAAAACACCGTGTTTTTAAGCAGGAAGCTTCCAAGTAAAAAATTAATAGCAGTTCCAATGAAACTGACTGCCCTGCCAAGGCCCCACTCTGCAAAGGAAAACAGGCTCTGCCTGCTGTCACTGACTTCCACACCATTCTCCAAGGATTATTTTCTCCATAAGTGAAGAGAGCATCCTCATCCAAATACAGCTGAAAACTTCTGCCTGAACACCAGTTCAGTGGTGAGCTCTAACCAGAAACCACGATCCTGATCACCACTGAGAAATCCAGTCTTCTGCTTCCCTGCTCACCATTCCAGTGACTTTCCTGACAGTTAAGCCCACCCTCAGCTTGCCAACACTTACATGAAGAACTCGTCTTTACCCACTCAAGTGCACCTCACTGTCATCTCTGGGGGAAAGAGACTCCAAAAGTAGCAATGGTAAGAGATTTCATGAATTTTTATCCTTCATCACACAAACACTCACAAGTCCAAAAGCTGACAGCACACCAGAAATGAAACAACACATGGACCTGCCAATTCTACTACTAAGCACATTAACATTGAAAAGAAGGTAGTATTTCAATGCGCTTTTTGTAAACTTAATGAATCAGATTCCTCTGATTCTCTTACCATTCACAGCTTTTTCTATCAGTTCTTCACAAGCATCAAAGTCCCCCTTCAACACCAGTTTGTCGTGCAGGTCTGTCAACATGGGGTGCTCCAGAGCAATCTTGGTTTTCTTCTGCAGCGACTCGAAAGCCTCGGTGTAGTTGTGCTGCCGAAAATGCTTTAGGCAAAGGCGAATGGCTTCCTGTTCACGGTACTACTGGAACACAAGAAAACCTCTGAGACATGGAGATTTTTCCTTTGACCAGCACTGCTGGCAACTACCTGTGAACCTGCCCAGAGACAGGATCTCTTATCCATGCTGCACAAATGGCTTGTGAGCTCACGGAGAAACGCTGTGTGAGAGACATTACAAGCTGTGCAGGCATTTACTTTCCAACAGTATAGAAATTATACAACTTGGTATCATCCAATTTAATAAGCATACAAGAAGAGAGTGCCGCGGTGTCCCAGATCTCTGGGGTGACCATTATTTCCCCCCCATCTGCCTGGCCCTGCTGTTCGAGGCCTACACGAAGCACAGAGCAGGAAAAAGCCTTCGCTATCAGCGTTACATAATTTGATTGTATGACTCTTACATAACAAAATAATTTAGAAGAGTAAGTAGGTCACAGCTTTTCTAGAAGCAGAAGGAAAAAAAAAAAAGCTGCGAGAATGAGAATACTTGCAATGGCCAGCACTCCTGCCATAGAAAGGCAGAAGGCTGACCCCAAATCCTGTGGGTTTGTGAGGGTTTGGGATCAGCGGCACCAAGGATTTATGTGCACGCCAAAGTTTTAACTTCTAAATATTCCCCTGCATCTTGAAGCAGAACCTCTGCTTTCACACCACGGATGGAGCCACAGCTGCCCATCTCCCACTCGGCTGTGGGAAGGGGTGAGAAAGGTGAGATAAAACCCACACGGGGTCAAACATCCTGGCACAGACACATGAGGGAGTAGTAAACTCTGAGTAAGAGCTACAATCTTCAAAGCTGCTAACAAGATGCATAAGAAACACATATTTTAAAGTTGATAAGCAGCAGAAGCACTTATTTTAAATAGACTTTTCAAGCCTAAATTCTAAGGCATTAAAGAAAAAAAAAATTCTCAATTTCCATCTTTAACACACAACTACTGTGGTAAAAAGCAAATAGAACTTTAAGCATCTATAAGACTGATCAAATTACAGGCAAAAGATTTTACTCCTAAATGGACACTACTGCTAAAAGTGAAGTTTATAGTATTTAAATGAATAGAATCTTTCTGAAAACCTGGAACTAACACTGACATTCAATATAAACTAGTGCTCTCGATAGCAAGAATCTCATAAACTGAAGCAGCTAAAAAGAAACACGGCCATGTGCTGTATTTTTAGTTCTTAATCCATCAGTATTTCACAGCTGCAAATAGCCAGAACTATGCATTTTTAGAAAACCAGTTCCCAGCCCACATAAAGGCCAAGGACATGTACCGATAAGAATGCAAGGCTGCAGCAAAGGAATATTAAAGCTAAAATAGTTTTACAGCACAACTGGCAAAAAACAACTCCTTTTTTTCTTTCCAAGAGATACCTAAGACGCTCTCTTTAAGCAAATCTTCACTTGCAGGAGTCAAGGCCAAAACCAAATGAGATTTTTTTGTTCAAAGGGATAGCAAGCAAAAGGAGAGCTGCACACCAGTAACTACCAGCTTCTTGCATTTTCAGATCCTCCAGTTTAGAAATCAGACAAAATACAGACTTGGGATAGAAGGTACCTCCTCCCCTCCTCAGAGCCTCTCATGACTGATAGACTTGGCTTGGATAGCCAGGAATGACTTGGATGGAGTTTGGCCACTTGATGCAATATAAAAGTTTATATTCAAGTGACACCATGGTAGTACCTCAGAAGTTAAAAGTAAAAATTTGCTTTAAGCAAAAAAGTGTATAAAAAGTATATAAAAGGCTCCTTTTTAAATGCTGTCATACAGGTTTAAAGAGATGACAACCCAAATAATAGCTTTGATCTGAAGGTGTAAATAATTCCTATGGTTAAAAACGTAACAAGAGCATGAGACTAAGACATCAACACTGTCAAATACACTCATAGAATTAAAAATACTTAGATGTGCTCATTATCAGAAGTGGTACCCCGTGATAAACTACCCCTTCTTAGGTGCTGAAGTGTATCCACTCTTCAGGAAAAAGGAGTAAAGCTTTTTGAGGCAGTAGGCTGCGCTGGACAGCAAGGAGAAAGCACTGAGGAATGTTTCAGTCCTTATCCATTATCCCCCACTCCACTCCCCACAGGAGAGGGAGGTTTTGTTGGCACACAACAAAAAGGAAGGGCAACGTGGTATAGATCCTTCCTCTCATCTGATGTTGCAGGCAGTGAAGAATTATTACACTTCAAAGCCTGAGATTTCCAAAAACACACATGAAAATATTCCCACCATCTCAAAGAACAGGAAGAAACAGGTCAACCTTTCTGCCTTTCCCTAAATACGGATCCAGCATATCCTCCTCCATGGATCCAGCAACAGTGGCCTCTTCTCTGTGAGAGAGGAGAACATCAGTGACACATGCACTCATCACCAAAAACTTGGCAACAGATTACAGTAGAGCCCAAACCACCGTGACTCAGTCTCTGCATTGCTACTTTGGGGCTCCAAGCTTAGGAGAACAATACTGGCACCCCTTGAAGAAGCTGTCCCTACACACAATGCTGACCAGGAAAAGTGCCGATTCCATGGGATTAAGATGGAACAAAACAGATGCAGACATCATCACTGCATGACTCCTAACCAAAAAAAAAAAAAAAAAGAAAAAAAAAAAAAAAAAAAAAAAAAACCTC
>VZTI01002128.1:1427-96710 GCA_013397865.1 Struthidea cinerea | reverse complement strand
AAAAAAAAAAAAAAATCAGAGCTTCCTGCTTGCAGCAACTGGTCCAAACTGCCAGACACACCGCCACGTGCAGAGCCAGCAAAAGGAAAACCAACAGCAGCTTCTGTCAACTGGACTTTTCAGAAATGGACATCCATCATCAGCTGACTCATGACCACACCACTTGGGTCATAAAGCAGCTCCAGACAACTTACAGTGTGCTGGTTATTTAAATCCTCCACAAAGCAGTTTATGATGTTGGTGTAAATGGGCACGAGCCAGAAACCACAGTCACATGGCTTCTTCACCATTCTGGCAGCACCATGAACTGGTGTGGGAGTCTCAGTACTGATCACACACAATCTCTATCCCTTTTTAAGTTCTTCCTTCTGGAAGCAGAAATACACTGCTCCACTACTCAATCCTACTCAGCTGGGAAGGATGTCTTCTCTGAAACATAATATGAGTTTCATTAGTTGTTCCAGAAGATTCAATGCACAAAATGGGTTCTGGTTGTCAAGTGTGCTCTTCCCTCCAGCAGCAGAGGCATCTCCTATACTCAGTTAAATACAGGTTATAAAAATAAAGTTTGGAGCCCTTTAAACTTTCTGTCTATTGAACGATAAACGGCATAAATCATCCCACGTCACAGCCCAGTGGCACCAGCCCCACTCTGTTCCAGGGTACTGAGCAAAAAGACAGTAAGAGGGAAACAGCAAAAGTTCAAGGAACTGCAACAGGAAAGACACCAACATGGATTCTCTTTAAAAAAAGATCATTTTTATACCCTGTAACAAAAGCTGCATCTGTAACCCAAAAGGCTCTGGACTCTAGGCATGTTAAAAGAATGACTAATCAGAAGGCAACAAGAGGGAGAAATGGAATCTGGTTTTGTTAAGATTAGTTTCCCTTCCAATACAAATACTACTTCACTAATATTGTCCCCTTTGACTCAGTGTTCCTTTCTTTTATGTTCTTCTTGCGATGTCTACCTGGCAGGTTTTTTGGGTGATGCTGGTGGTTTTGGGGGTTCTTGGGGCTGTTCTGTTGGTTTTTCAAAGAGAACAAACAGATAAAATTCAAAAAGTTTCCCTTAGAGTCAAAGTCAGCCACGTGGTTTCAACTATGCATGTTTGCTGTTTTACTAGCTGATATTCAAGGAATGAAAAGGTCACATCACTCCAGTAAGAGAAGTTTCACAAGATTCTGAGACTGGGAATCTTCAAACAAACAGGCATCTAAAATGCAGGCCTACCTTGCTGTACCAGTTGAGGCAGGGCTGGACCACATCTGGATCATCAATGCCATTTAGTTCAACATACCAGATACTAAAATTGAAGCTAGGTCCCCAGGATAAGAGTGGAACTGGAGAAGAAATGAAAAGGAGAAAAAGGATGCGTAAACATCAAACAACAACTATTGCAACAGAATGCTTTTACAGTTTACACAAAATTCAGTATTTCTGACTTAAGTTCTAGCTCATTTAACTTAGCTTAGCAAAATTACCAAATACATCGTTCAAGTTGTCATTTAAAGCAACCTGTGCTGAGCGACATTAACACAGCAGATCATTACAAAGCAGAAGCTTGCTTTAAGCAAAAGAGCAAAAACGTTATCATTAAAAACAGCTCCAAGAGGCAACAAGCTTTGACAAGGATGGGAATCACGAGCATACTAGCGACAGTATTTGCTCCTCATAGTACATTTATTTCCCCATTTGTCAGCAACAATTATTTCCCCTAATGGTGAAGACAAGAAGCTTGGGTATTTTAAATTTTACAGAATTAGTAACATCTGCAAGTTGTGGAGGAGGGAGGGAAGGATAACTGTCAGTTTCTAATTTAAAAACTCTAATTTTTTTTAAGCTTTAATCTGTGCAGTTTTTTTGCTGATACTATTTTATCTGAATATTGGAACAAATGAACTTGAAATACTAAAAGACCCATGAAATACACTACAGCATCTCACCTATGGCTTCTCTACCACACTGGGTTACCATCTGTGGCCTTGCACCGATTTTGTGATTTATCTGCAGGTTAAGACTTGGTTCTGCTTTTTGAAGCAACTAAAACTCCCAGAAAACTTGTGTGTGAACTCTGACTCCTTAAAACTGCAGTGAAATCAAGTGGTTTCATTTCAAATACTTTTGTTTCCTTTTTATTTGACTGTAACTGATAAACAGGAAAAGACAGTATTAAAGTTGAATGAGCAGTTACCAGCAACAGCAAGGAGTCCACTACCTCCTCCCTTCCACTATTTTTGCCACAGAGAAATTGCTTGTTGTCTTTCAAACCACCATGAAATACCACTGAGATTAACCTGTTGAACCCATGTTTTTCTGACCTACTCCTTGAGGAAATAAAAACTCCAAACTCATCATAAAGTTGTTTCTGAGCTCTTACAGGTTCTTAAGTATTTATACTTCAAACAAACTACATCTCTGACTGCCTGCAATGTGTTTGGGCACAAAGCACATGTTCAAACACATGATTTTTCTAAGTTTTAGAGGGTGTATTTACAAACCTATTGCTAAAGACTCATGATAACTTCTGGGAACAGTCAAGATCCAAAGAGACTTTGTATATGCAACTCTTAACTGATTTTAATACCCCTAAGTAGGTACTTTCTATGTTGCAGCTCTCAAATCATCTTTTTAAGCAGTTTTTTTCAACTTGACTATTCAGCATACAGTGTGATGCTTTCAGAACATTTCCTTGTAGGTGCATGTTTGCAGAGACAAGGGAGAAGTGAAGTGGTCAGAAAAACCAAGAGTAACCTGTCTCCCACCCACATTCCATACTCTCTGCCCAGGAAATTTCCCTCTTGCTTACTTTCATCCCCTGCACAAGCTGAGTGCTGCCAATATGATAACTTAACACCATAAAACATGACTGCTTCTAAACCCGAGTTCGGTCCCGGATATCCCACCCATTACTGCAGCAGTCTGACAAAATACCACATCTAAGCGTAACACCTTTGGTCTGTCCTCAGGCCTGAACACACAGACCAGACCAAACTGAGGTTCAATTCGGTATTTGGTCAGCTATAAAGATCAAAGTCTATCTATCAGCTCACTGAACTGAAACACTCAACTAAACCACAGACCACCTCAAATGGGCCAAGACCATACACTTCCTGATGGTGAACCTGAGGCCAGTTTCCAAACAGAAGTATCATCACCTTCTCTATCCACCTCTACTTCTTTTCAGCAATTCTACTCAGAACTTAAATGAACTTCTCTCAGAAAACAGTTAACAACTCATCCCCTTATCTTTGAAGCCAACTGCAACACCTAAGAAGTTATTGGGATGTACAAAAGAATCCGGGGCAGCTCTTACCACAAGAAAAAGCAAAGCCATCAGCTTACTGACGTTTGTCCTGCTCACAGTTAACTCAGAGCTTCCAAGTCTTTTTTACCAAAAGGAATAAACAAAAAACCAGAAATGGTGATTTTAACAGCAAGATTTTCACGGTGCAATCATCTTTTCTAAGGAAAGCACATTAAGGTGTACAGGAAAGGGAAGGCAAACACTTCCCCAGCACTGCACTGGCAGAGAAAACTAAACCTGATCTCTGAAAACTGAACCTGATCTCTGAAAACTGAACCTGATCTCAGGAAAAGAAACAAAGCTAAAGGTTGAGACTGGAACATGATTTCTATTCCAGTTAGGCAAGTTGAAGTGTTCTGCTGGATCATCTCCCCATCTTTTGAACTTCTTTCCTGACTCCCAGGAGACACCTCTCATCCCTTCTTCTGCCCTCTCTTTTTTGAGACTTCCATAGGAGTGCTCACTTCTTCAGAAAAATCTCCTTTTAGAGCACCCACAATCTGACTTCTACCTGGAAAGAGAAGGCACTAAGTGCAGCCTGGAAGCACTTCTTTCTGCACACCTTTGAGATGGAAATACACTGCAATCAAAGGTGCTGAAAGCCTAAAGCTACATCATTTCCTCCAGTTTTTATCATAAAGTCACCTCACCAAGTTTTGTTCCTGCAGGTACCACAGCAATCCATCCTAAAACGTGTAACTGTTCAGAGCAGTTGAACTGTCACTCCACAGTGAGAGGAACTCACTAGAGGAAAAATAATTTTTTAAAAAAATCAATATTCTTCTGAGAAGCAGAAGGTATTTGAGTCACTTAAAACACTTCTTAATCCACACAAGGACGATTTTAGGGGATACTTCTCAATAATAGCTACACCTAGGCAAGGATTGCAACTCTGTAGTAGAGAAGATAATAGCAAAGGCATTAAACACAGTTATTTTAAATACCTCTCTCAAGCTAATTTCTGTGTCCCTCATCTATAATCAGACATACAAACGTACACTTGCAAAAATGAAGAAAATATCCATTAAAAAAGTATTCCTCAATTTTGTTCCATCAAAGCCTAAAAATCTTGAAGCCTAGTTACCAAACCCCCTGCTAGTAACAAACTGCAATGAGAATTACACCTGGTATTTTTCAAGCTCTTTCATGGCAATCAGTCTTTACACCTTCTGCTTTCAAGGACACAGCACAGAAAAATCTCTGCTTGGAGGAATCATGAGAACAGAGCCAGGAAAAAAGCTCACAGACATGAAAAAGCTTATTCTTCAATATTTTGTCAGGATAAATATCTTCCTCCCTCTCTCCAGTTCTTCAATGAGGTGCTACATGAAATGTAAAAATTACCTGTCAAGTAGGTCAAAAGCCTGCACAACTGGGCATTTCAGTGCTCAGGAACTGAAGCTGAAGTAATTAAACTAACAGAAGTGCAAGGCTTTTCTTGACAGAAGGAGAGAGGTTATTCTTTCTGTGTTTTATGAGCCTGAAAATTCCTCTGATACGTGAGCAATGGAAGCTAGAGCAGGAATTGTCCCTTCTCACATATCTCCCCATGGTTCCTCCGGCCCCATGCCCCCATATAAGCCCCACTGTTGTGTTATTGACAGTGCTGTTGTAGGTCCCTGTGCTGATCTGTGGCATCATAAAGCCAATTCCTGATGCAAGTGCTGTGAAACCCTAAACCCAAACCTCACTGATAGTGGGATTTCGCCGTGTCAGTCCCCGAGAGTCCAAAAGGGCAGATTTTGGCCTCGTTTCCTGGCACTGTTACAAGGAACACAGCACGGTGCTTGAAATTTTGAGTTACCTTGGCTAGCAGCTTGGAAATTTTAACAAACTCAAAACATTTTCAAGCTGTGAATCTGAAAAATAACAGAATTTCGTAACAGTGTTTTGCAGTTGTTTCGCAGCAAAAAACGCTCTCACAACTTCATCAACAAAATGACACCAGCCATCAACCAGAGGCTGTCATAGGTTTGGGTGAAAAGATCGTTTCCAGTTCTGTCCTAGCAAAGGAATTCCTTCATGGAAGACAGCTTCAAGAAATGAAAGGCTAGAGATAAAGGAAAACTCATCTCAAACCACAACTAGTGAGGACGTGACAGCCCAGTGCAAACCTCATATTAATGTATATAACAGAGAATGCTTATTCATGTAATGGTGTGGGTTGGAAGGGACCTGGAAAAGCATCCAACTTCATTCCCCTGCCATGGGCAGGGACACTTTCCACTATCCCAGGTTGATTCAAGCCCGTCCAACCTGGCCTTGGACACTTCCAGGGATCCAGGGGCAGCCACAGCTTCTCTGGGCAACCTGTGCCAGGGCCTCCCCCATCCTCACAATCAGGAATTTCCTCCTAATATCTCATCTAAATCTACCCTCCTACAGATAACACCATTTCCTCTTGTCCTATTACTACGTGCCCTTGTGAAAAGTGCTACATGAAGATCCCATCCCAAGAAAACAGGGTACTCACGTAACTTCAGAGTGAAACATCCTGGTAATAGAAATTAATCAGCATTTCACTTTCATAACAAGTTTCAACTCACTGCTACGCTTCATTTCAACAGAACACACTTTTCTGGAATACAATTTACACATCCAGAGAAGCAGCCAGAAATCTTTCCATTGGTCCCTTTAGCCCTCTAGGAACTACTTGCTGGTCTTTAGCCACTGAAAAATAACATTTTCCAAAAACCTAATGCTGGAAGCCTCAGAATAAAAAATAAAGTTTTTAAAAATTCATTTAACTTCCCTGATGTAGTCAACCTTTAACTTGATTCGTCTGCTACTCTTGAGGTTTCCTAAAGCCAAGCACTACAGTTGCTTCCAAAAGTAGCAGCCAGAAATCAGCCCAGTGAACAACCAAATCCTCTGCTTCTCTAAGAACAGGAAACCCCACAAATGATTACTGGATTCCCAGCCTGAAGCTTTCAGTTCCTGACAAACATGAGGAGATTCAGAAACAACACATTAGAGCAAAGGGCTCTGAGGGGAGCCCCTACACAGCCACTATCATCAGAGTCTTGGCAAAGGAATTATGCAACACATCAAAACACTCCTAAATTCATCTAAATTAGCCAACAGGATCTTATCTCATTTTTCAGCAACTACCTCCTTGCTCTATTTTTAACCTTAAAAAGCTAGTTTAAACCCAGTCATTCTTGTACTATCTCAGTAGGTAGGAAGGGAAAGATAAATTTACTGAGCTGAAAGGCTCCAAATCCTTGGATTAAATCCAACAACTGTAAGACTCTTGTTCTCTCTGGCCTGCAAAAAGCAAGGAAGAGATATCCTCACCTGTTCCTAAACACACGTCCCAGTACCCAGACTTTGGGAGCACCCCCTCAGCCCCTGCCCCAGCCAAACCAGTTATCAGGGGGTACAACCCTTCCCCGCCCGTGGGTGTCATCTTTAGCCAGAGGTGAGTGAGACATCGTGATTAGAGCAGCAGGGAGAGAACAAGGGAGGCTTCTGCTATTGCTGAGCGTGTTGCGAGCGTGTTTGAGAATGAAACTTTTCAAGCTTTTTCAGACGCCAGGGCTGCCAATGCTGAAACTTTTACTGCTATTTAGCTTAGTTATTCATTTAAAGCTCTATATAGCAATTCATAGGAGGACAGTAAGCAGCTTCTCCCGCAATTAGTTGACTCAACAGCTGTATTTCTGAAAATTGCTCTATTTTGCTTTCACTCCCCAGGATTTAAATTATGAAGCTACTATTTCTTATTAACAGGACTTCACTGTGTTCCAATCTAACCAGACTAAAAGATGATGAAATGGAACAGCTATTGTGGATACTTTGCCTGAGTACAATGAAGTCACAAGTGCCAAGACTGGCACAAGTATCAGAAGAGATTATTTTCTACTCAGAATGCCGAAAAAATGCATTTACCTATCTTAATGAATCGACAGGGGAACATCTGTTCATCAATTTTATGCTTCAAGGTGAATGTTTCTTTGTTATAATCATTCTTTAAGCCACTGTGGGAAAAAATAAATAAGGTTACTAAATCTTACCTTGTATTTTAGGACTAGCTAATAAATGCAATCTAGGTCACGCCTGAAACGCGAAGCTTGTTTCATACCACTCTGAATCATCAGTACACGTGCTGGACCAAGGCCTGGGCTGCTCTCCACCTACCTGTGCCTCCCTGGGAGGCAGTATTGGGATTTTGGGAGGGAATTGGCTTTGGATCAATGCTGCTCCTCTGCACTTGGAACCCTGAGACTTCAGCTCCTGATATACTGAACTGCACTCTTCCATTCTCAAGAGGGAGGTGGATCAGATCTCAAAATTATCACCCTGACAAAGTGCTTTGTGATTCATTTATGGGCATTACTTTCTAAAAATACCAAATATTTAGTATAATTTATCAAAAATCTTAAATCCATTTTTACTGAAAATACAAGTACAGGTCACAAAATGAGGATTTTTATTAAACTTCAGACAAGTGAAACTATATTAAATGCCAGTAATTGCTATGATACTAAAAGACCTCTTCCCCCACAATTGTAACAGCAATAAAGGCAGATTTCAAGACTGATTTATTTAAGAGGGCGAAAGTGTGGGAAGGGTTGTTGGATAGATTCTATATGATCTTGAATGATACCTGCAACGTAGAATTTCCCATGTTTCTCAATGGCTACCCTGCTTGACTACAGATGATGTACCCCATACAGTCCCTGGAGATGGACTTCTCTTCTGTAGGCCTCCCAAAATATACAAGTTCTTGCTCATCTTTTCTCTTGTACTCCTGGATATTTAACTCTCATTTCCCTTTCTGAAACAGCAGACCCCTTAAAAGGTCCTTGCATATTTATATTAGCAACTACTCAGAAATTCTGGATAACCTGAACAGCCAAAAGGCTCTTTCTTTAGTCCCTATCAGTACTTTTTTTCTTTAGTCCCTATCAGTACAAAATCCAACTAAACAAAGGAAAATGCAAACTTCCATTTGCCTGTTTGATTTATTTACCAATCTGAGAAAGGCAGAGCAGCTGACTACTTCAGATCTTTATGGCTGCAATGAGGTTTTTGACATGGGGAGGTTACTTGGGCTTTTAAAAGTTACTTCAAAGTCCCCTACACCTGGGGAATCATTTCTCCTGTGCCTCAAGCACATGGAAGGAAGGAACTGCAATCCAGCAACGCTGCATCCTGCGCTCAGCTCTTCCAAATCCCCAAGAGCTCGCTCTCCACAAACCTTCTGTGGTTAGAGCAGGATAAGGAAGGCTTCCTGGAGCAAGCGCTGGGATTGCTGCTCTCTGACCTGACCACAAACGTGACGGCAGCCAATGGCAGGGTCACAATCACAGCTCTGCCCCACTGCTGGCAGTGTGTCTGCTGGGGAGCCAAGGGGGAAGAGCATTTTGGTCCAGCCTTTACAGTTCCCAGAGCTGATGGAATCACATCTTACCTGGATAAGAGATCTGTCATATTCTCCTCATTCATCCCACCAAAGACTTTAAACTTCTTTAAATTGCAGACATGTGTTTTCTCATATTTTCCAAATGTGATGCTCTGGACTATGGCAGGTCTTTCAAGCTTCAGAATCAAATACTGCAGAAAAGAGAACAGCGAGTTTGAATATTAAAGCCAAGGCAAAACACACTAAGGGAGAAGCATTACAGCCTCCAAATATTCAGTTTACACAGCCAGAGAATGAAAGTGAAGATGAATCCTCCCCATTATGGTATTTTCTCATTTGGTCCTAGAATGAAGGAAAGATTTTTTAAGAATATTACTTTAAAAGCAGTTTACCTAGGAAAAAGATTTGGTTGGACTACTTATTCCCAGCAATTCTATTCAGAGCTTACATACATTCCTTTAAGTTGGACACAAGACTTCCTGAAATCTGGCAAATAGGATCAAACTACAGAGAGTGAAGATTCAAACGCCCACTACAGCCTGAAATGAAACCTAAACTGAATACACAATTAGATAAATACAGTATGTTCCACATGCTAAGAGAACATCAAATTACTTTTCCTCTCTGAGCTGACGCTGTTTAACCACTGAACACAAAGTTTGGTGTGTGGCAAACGCAGGAACCAACTGCTTATTAACCATCCCAAATAAAACTGAGCCACTTAATGACAGAAAAGGAGCTTTACATGGAAAATGATGAAAATGTTCTCCCTTGTGAACGTTTGCTCCTCTCTCACACTGGGTGGACACAATCTGTGTATGAGTAGTCAGATTATCTGTACAAAGGCCACAGCCACCAGCTTCACCAGCACTGCTGGAGGAAGAGGTCTGCTCCCATGGAAAAGCAGGTGCAGGGAAGCACTTGCACCATTCATCAGGGTCCACTGAGCACCTTCCCCTACTGATCAGGTCTTGGGGGGAGTCTTGGAAGCACTTTGTTTTGCAGAATACATCGAGTTTTATATCTGAAAACAATGTGTTTCATTCTCTTTCCTGATTTCTCAGAAATAAGCAGTGCACCACAGAGGCAAAGCACAGAATGACAATTACTCATCGAGCTGGATTTTGTTACAAAACCCTGTCATCAGGACTCCAGCACGAGCAGACCAGCACACTGTAGGACACCTCCCACCGCAGGCTCTGCTGGTGGCCCTGTCCTCCACGCAGCAGCACTGCCAAGCCAGACATGACGGCTGAGTTTTGGTCTTTCATCGACATCAAGTAGAGTTATTTGCATGTGTGTGGCTGCTTTCTGTAGAGACTGAGTAGTATCTCCTATGCTAAACAACTCCATCAGTAGGACAATCCTACCCTAGACAGGTAACTTTTGGGAGAGCAGCAGCAAAGACTTGCTCATCCATTTAGTTCTCAGTCTTTTTTTTTGTCTCAGCCCTACAAGGCAAATAATTCTCAATCTAGGAGCAGTACTGACATTGTTCTGGAGAGCACCAGGATAAAGGTATGATCAATAAAGGTTTGACCTCAATGGCTGGTTCCCACTACATTTACAGAAAGCTTAGATTAAGAGAAATACTTGTATACAGAGCAGTTACAGATGAGGATGTAGATTGGATAGGTACTAATAGCAGATTTACTGTCAAAGATGTTTCCAGCATCTCATTTTTTTTCAAAATGAAGAAAATAAACCAGTATCAGCACTGTGGGGGTACAACAGAAGAATGCTTTGGTGCTTTTCCAAATACTTTTAATGAAAAATTTTTAGTTTTGTGAAAAACGCCATCCACCTAAATGTCAGAACCCACTGTTTACGCAGCAGCAAGCTATGCTGTTGTCTTGAAGTACTTCCCAAACTTCAGGAAAAGAACCCCACTAAAATTCTATAGAGAAAACTGATTTTCTAAAGCAGGAGAAAGGAAAGGATGAGCAAAAGGACGGTCCTTTAATGAGCAAGGCAGCACTTGATACATGGCACAGCCCGCTGCCAAAATTCCCATACAGAACAGACAGTACACAATGTCTAAGAACTCCTCCTACACCATCATATCTTCCCTGCAGATTTCTCCCAAAACTGGAAAAGTGAAGCCAGCACTACCAGCAATTGCAATTCTTAATCCTGCTGGAATCCCAAACCTAATGCCTGGGCCATGAACACATACTTTCTCA
Organism: Struthidea cinerea; assembly: GCA_013397865.1. Lineage (NCBI taxonomy): Eukaryota > Metazoa > Chordata > Aves > Passeriformes > Corcoracidae > Struthidea > Struthidea cinerea. Next base: position 85,851 of record VZTI01002128.1, on the reverse strand, counting down.
AGTACCACACAAGATTTGCAAAAACTTGGCACAAACGTCATCCTGCATTATTCAATTCTTACCCTAAATTAAAGGAGAGAAAACCAGGACTGCAGTTAAATCCTTTATGCCTGGAAGGGAGCAAGGCACAGCAATTACTCCACATGGCCAGCAGTGATTTCTTAACCCTACAGATAGAGAGGGAACTCTGCCACCCACCTTCCCTCTTCCACACATCCCACCACCTGCTGAGTCATGCAGACCTTACAAGAAAACAGAAGCACAAAAACCAAAATCAACCTTTTTTGTGAATTGTCTGCTGATTGATATGGAAACAAAGGACAGATTTGTTTCAAAACCCTGTGCCTAGGTACGTATTTTTCTGTTTTTTAATACGCACACACACACGTATCAAACTAAAAGACTTTCAAACAAAAAGATAAATTTAGATCAGCTATTAGGAATAAATTCTTCCCTGTGAGGGTGGTGAGGCCATGGCACAGGCTGCCCAGAGAGGTTGTGGATTCCCCATGCCTGGAAGTGTCCAAGGCCAGGCTGGGGGGCTTGGAGCAACCTGGGATAGTGGAAGGTGTCCCTGTCCATGGCAGGCAGTTGGAATGAGGTGATCTTTAAGGTCCCTTCCAACCCAAACCACTCTATAATTCCATGGTATATATATAAAAATACAGAGATGTACTTTTTGGGTTTCCTTACAAACACACACTACTGCCACTGTGTGGGTACCAGCTATGAATCCCACTGATGTTGAAAAAACACACTGCCTCAAGAGCTGCTAACAGCTGGCTGCATGGATATTTTTGGACTGCTACCAGGATTTTAGCTGTGACAGACTATTCTCTGTAGCTCTGAAAGATGTGACAGAGTGTCTGTAAGATCAAGTGATTTATTCAACCTGGAGAGAACAAGTCTATGAGATTTCAGGCAAATACATACACCAAGATATTTGACACTTTTCGATTTTATTGCTGTGAGCAACATCAGTATATTTAAATGTCCACGTATTCGTGCAGTATTCCAAAAATCCAAACTATAACTGAAGTGTTTGTCCATTAGAACATGGCACAGAAATACTAATTGGCATGACTGAGCAAAAACTTCAGCCCAGTTGTTAGGCCTCATACCACAACACTAACAAAAAAGATGCTACAAAACATTAGAAGAGCAAAACTTCTGGTTTCTGATTCAATACATCTGTAAGTAAACATGCACAAAAAGTAGAGTAAGTCACATGTGGCACTTCAGCACCCCAACAGCTCCTTACAGTGCACCCCCCCCAAAAAAAGCAAGTGCAGCCTTGTCACACTGGGAGCTGCAGCAAATTCCAAACTTTTTTGAAGCTCTGGTCTGCGCTACCATTTGATGACAACCATATGCAGGCTGCTGCATCACACAACGGAGTGTAAATTTTATTAATGTACTTTAAATTAATTCCTGATACAATCTACACAGCAGGATGGAAATTGTAGGAAAACTGGTCTTCAGATGCAAAACTGAAACCAATGGTTTGGACAACACCACTAACTTTATACATATGCTCCCCAACTGTTCAAAATTCACATCTCCACAACACTGGAATGGACTGCCCAGGGAGCAGGTGGCAGAGTCACTATCCCTGGGGGTGTCCAAGAAATAACTGGATGAGGCATTTAACTGGACCCTGGCACTAAGAAGGTGGTGATTGGTCAAAGGTTGGACTCTGTGTTCTCAGAGGTCTATTCCAACCTAATTGATTCTGCGATCAAATATGCTGAACCAGATTCCAAACTGCACTACACAAACTGCTTGTACAATTAGAGTCACACTGTCTTTTATCAATTTCTTCCTCTTTAACCAGTTCTGCTCAAGCATTTTTTTTAATTAAGGAACAGTGAAGCTTGTACTGCGTGCAAAAAAACCCCCACAAAATAACAAAATAACAAGGGCTGCCCTTGTCCATGACACAAACATCTCAATTGCTCTTGCAATTAAGTTAGTGGCTAAATAGAGACCTATGCTTTTGTTCTACACATTAATAATCAAGCCACTCAGGGGAATTAAATGCTGCTCTGCAAAGTCTTCCACATCAGACCATCACTGGAATCATCAGGATGAGCCTTTCTAACAAGGCTGTGGTCTCCAGCATCACCAGCCTCAGTGCTTCACACCTCCTATGTAAGCCGAGAATGACATTAAAAATAGAACCATCAGCCCTCTCCTGCCTGAATAGGTTACTACATAACAGGTTTGTTATTAAATATATAATTTCTGGGTCATCTATTTCAAGACTCAAGAAAGATATCTAGTTTAATAAACAGAAAAACAGCTGTCAGATGTATTTCCTTTCACTGGCACTCATTCATAACCAACTGGTGGCTCCCATGGCCACAAGAATTATTTAACTCTACCATACCCATGAAGCCAGGAAAACCCTTTACTAAATATAGTCACGTGGCAACATTTCTAGTGACTACACTTCCACTTTCATTTTCTTTCTCTTTTTAAAAAGGTCTGGTATGGACTTTAGCACATTTACTGCATTTTCATTGCGCTACTGAACACATTTTGATGTTTTTACCCATGTTCTTCTGATTCGTGCTCTGAAAGAAAAGGTGCCTAGAAAGGTTTTGTTTCACTCAGTGAGGGAAGGGAATAAACCAATGTTTAGGGATTCGTTCATATTTTTACCTCTAAGCCAGCACCATCACTAAGCATCATCACCTCGGCAGGGAATTGCTAAACCCTGGCATTACGGTGAGGCACTGAGGAGACAAATACGAGCGATTAGGGCTGCAGAGCTTATTAAAATATCTCACATTGAACACGATGGACATCAGTCCTTGTGTTGTCCCTTAGCCCTGGGTTCAACTAATAAAGTTGGGAACAAGGAGAGCTTTATTTCCCTGAGTTTTAGTTCACTTCCTGTCCAAATCATTATGGCCACCCACACACTAGAGCAAGCGCGTCACCACACGAGTGACCAGTTTTTAACTGAAGAGCTGCCAACACAACACCCATAAAATGCTCTGCAGCTTCATTTTCTATAGGACCCGTGATGTTTATACCAGGGATTAAAAGTCCTGAGTATACATCAACCTCTTTTGGAATATGAACTACTCGACTTTATTTTTCCCCAAATTCTCTCCTCACCACACTTATAACTCAGTCATCCACTGTTTCAACTGAAGTTTTCCAAGCTAAAATTTTGCTGTAAGAACTTCAGCCACGGGGAAAGAAACAAGGAAGCAGAACATCTATATAAATGTTCTTCCTGCATTTAAACACGGCAGTCTTTCAATGGACAAGGCACGAGAACTATTTTGATGAAAATGCAAGCAAATCCAGAGTTCTTTAGTCAAGTATGAGACAACACAAATGGGAACTGCTTCTGTATACACAGAAATGACAAAAACTGCACTCTTTGCACACAGGACTCTTCTGCAGATTTTAATTCCCCATTTCCTCTTTCCAGCTAATTTTTCAACAGAGAAATTAAATCATAAAAAATGCTTTGTATGAATAATTGAACACTCAGATTACAAACACGAGAATTAGCTGAAATATATAGTATTTTATGTATAAAGGCACTGCAAATACATCGTCCCTCTTACTCAGTGCTCAAGATTGGGCTTGCTGAACACATGAGCAACTACACAGTACTTTATATTTTCACTATTAGATACAGAGATTCAAGCAAGAAGATCCAGCAGCATTGTCTTTTCCAGTCAGGCAGCCAGGTTTTCTGTTAGTCTTGTCTTTAAGTAATAGAATAAAACTCAAATACTGTTTTGTCAGTCTCAGGTGCCATTATTGAAGACCAATTTTTTTGCAAGTCAGGTCTTAATTCTGGATACCTAATGTATGTCTCGATATGCACACACAGGTAGATAATGCCAGTGTTAAGTCATCTCTCTCCCACCAAAAAGTTTGGTTTAAATGCCTTGCTTAGCATGCAAAGCAGTGCCCAACTCTCCAGGGTTGGAGACAACTCATTCTGCAACATCTCCATTCAGGTCACGACTCATACACATGAAATTTTTGGAAGACATCTCTTTAATGAGCTCGTGTGGTTTGTGCAGAAGTCTGCCACTCTAATTAATCCCTGCTTAATCTACATGTCTGAGTATAACCTGCATCACTGCTTGTCAGCCTTAAGTATAAACTGGGAATACTCTAAAGCATCCACTTATAGGAGGTGTGTTCCCATCCCAGAATCAGATTTTCAAAAGTACTAACTGTTCAGAATGGCTCAGAAAATTAAAGAGCAGATCTGAGCAACAACTAAGAGCACATCTGAGATGAAAAACCCAATCTGAACACACACCATGAGCCAACCCTGCCTTGGGAACAAAGGCATCTCAAGAAAAACATGCGCTTCCTCCATGAAAGAAAGTAAAGGATGGTACAGACTGGGATACAATCCATGCTCAATACCCATTATTCAGCAATCCATAGTTCCTAGACAGGCTAAAACTGCTTCAGGCTATGGATTAAAATCCGATGTTGTTTATCAAAATATAAGTATGTAAAATAATCCAATTAAAAGAGCAATAGATGCACAGAGGTATCAAGAGGATTCAATATCGGTCTTCACATTCAGGTTTAAGGAACAAGTTAATGGAATACAAAGGATAGCTTTCCTTCTCCTCTAAAAAACCCAAAAACCTAATTTTACAGACACAATGACATAGAAGGATTGATCAGAAAATCCAGGTGAAAGCTCTTCAGCTGGAGCAGATGACCTGCTGCTCTAGGGAGCCACCAGTGCAGACTGTGAGATTTCACTCATGAGGAAAACTTGGATTAAATAAGTAGATAAGGAGAACTTTGCATGAGAGAGACACTGTGCAAGTCACTCTGCTGTGTATCAGTGCTTTAAACAAAGAATTTAAAACAAGCAACGTAAGAGACATAGAAGCTGATCAAACCACATCAGACTAATAAGGTACAGATCTAACACAGAGAGAAGGATAACATTCACTGGAGAGAAAAAAAAAGTGGAAAAGCATTTTACGGATAATCTAACAGCATTAATAATAGTGAGAAAACAAATTAAATGTTAAAATCAATACAAATCTTATTTTAACAAGGTGTTTAACCAGTAGAAGAGGTGACATTCGTGTCTCTAACCAGAGGCCACATTTCAAAACGTGCTGTTAGGAGAAACAAACACCAGCTCCTTAGATCTGGGATTCAAGGCCAAGAACCTACAACAGCCTCCAGTAGTGCTGACAAAGGGGGACCTGCACGCCTCATTAGCAGCTTAATCTCACCATAAGGTTTGATTATTTCCAGCACAACCACGACTGCCAAGGAGGAAACCTGAAACTTCCCCCGCAATGAAGTACTTCTGGAAGGATCACAAACTGCTAGAAATGTAAATATCTCATGCACCAACAACCTGCATTTTTCTCAGAGAAGGAAGCCTAGAAATATGTCAATGTCAATACCGACATCCCACATTTAAAATAAAAACCCCAGTATACATTAAATTGTACGACACAGCCATAGAGCAGCAGAGATTCAGGAGCTTACCTGGGGAGGATAATTGCTTTCTGAAGACCATCTTGAGGATTGATCATTTGGCCTATCCACCAAGATATTCCTAAAAAATGAGAAGCCAAAAGTAATTTAAATAACAGCTGCATAGTTTGCATCTCCAATAAACGTGTTGTACATTCAGATCGGTAACATTCTCATGCAACTACCTAAATCATTAGGTACAGACTCAGGTTCTCCCCCTTCGTAATAAAGATTTTCTACACTGCTATTTTACAGGACCCATCAAAATACGCCTTCGAGCTCCGTGGTTGTGAAACGGAGCTCCAAGTTGCGAAATAAAAAAAAGTCCAAATTGTGAAATAAATGCAAAACAGATGAATTTACACAGGCCTACGTCTGCAATGAAGTGGAAAAAAAGGGCTTATTCACCTCAGTGGGGTAAGAACTTTTCAATACAGTTAAAATGATGGGCGGGAGGGTTAATAAACCAAAAACTCTCCTTTAGTAGACAGGCAATACTGGAATGGAGGGAGAGGGCTGCTAACCTACTTAAGCTTTCCTGAAGCGTAGAAAGAGGACCACTTGAGTCATGCCAAATTTTAACAAGTATTTTTCATGAGCTACAAGCCCAGAACAACAAACAAGAAAGCAGAAGTTCAGCTCTTCAACCAGGAAAATTGAGCTGCTGTATTCATTTTGAAATAGCATAATACTTAGGTATTTAACAAATTCAAAATAGGTTTGTTTTTTTTTTGGCTAAAATTAAACAGATTCATCATGACAGTTACATGACACATCTGCTTTCTCTCCTATAACCACGCAGTAAAGCTCACGTCCCAGATTAAACTAAAAAAAAACCTAAAAATCCCTAAAATACATAATTATTGGCAAGGTGACAATGCACCACCTGCTGGACAGTGCTTGTGAGCTCTACCACATCCAACTAACGAACTCGTCAGCTCATAAAACTTATGTAAAAAGAAGGAAACAGTCATCAAAAGGCTTATGCCATCTCCATCTGCTGTGTAGGAGGAAAAGAACATGAGCATCTGGATTACTACAAAGGGCTGGAGGAAAAAGCGCTCCAATGAAAGCTCCGAAGGGAAAGAGGTTAAGTCAGAGGTTGAGCATTAACAGACAGAAATTAGCTGGCTCTTTCCACACTGGGCAGCCCAAAATCACCGCAGTAGCAACGGTATCCAAGCAGTCCCACGATGAGACAAGGGACACGGCCAGGAGCCAGACCAGGGTGGCCTCTTAAATCTGAACACTTTCAAGAGCTGGCCAAGTGGCTGTGTCTATCCATAGGCTTGGAGAACACCTCCAGATTTTCACACAGTGCAGGAATAAAACTGAGCTTCCCCCTCCCTTTAGCTGACTCCCATCATAGCACAGCATTTATTAACACAGCGATGCCAGCACTGATCCAGGTCTGTGGCTGCTTTATTGACCCATCCCCACTAGGGAAAACACGATGGAACAGCACTGCCCTCCGCTCCAACCCCATCAAACATAAAGAACACAGCTCTACATAATTCAACATCCAGCTAAGAACATCATTTGCAGTGCAAAAAAGGCTCAACTCCAAGAGAAAACCAGGCTCTGTCTTAATTACAATTGGGACAAAACAAACCAACCTAAGCAAAGGGAAGAATTTGGGAACTGAGACACCGATTTCTAATAAAAGCTGCCAGTCTGAAAGCTAAGTCACCATTAGAAACCACAAGACGCTTGCTTTTGAGAAGAATCACACCTGCAGTCTCCTGTACCATGCCACAGGCAAGACATGGTATTTAATAAATTCTTAATATCTTTTAGTATCTGGAGAGAAAAAAAATGCTAAACTTTAAGATATGTATCTTATATTAAATACTTTAGGGATACAAAGGCAGATAAAACTAGATAATGCTGTATGGCTTCTCTCCTTCGTGGAACTTTATCCTAATCCTGGAACACAAGAAGACAAGTTACCCTACAGAATAAGTTTTATTTATGATTCCATTACATTTGTTTAAACATTAGACAACAAACTCTTCATACGCTGAGCAACACTTGCAGGAATTGGCACTGAGGCATGGTCAGATACTGCCCAGCTGGAAAGAGGCATTTTATACCTGGGACAGATCCCAAATATCATATTTTTAGAAGTAGATTTGTTTGCTTCTCCGGGTCAAAGATCAGTTTGCCACGACCAAGGAAGATCTCAATCAGCACAGCTAGACAAGATAAAAATTCTTTTGCAGAGAGAGAGAAAACAGACAGGCAGCTCACACAAAATAAAGGCTAAAAAGAAATGTGAAAGAAAGAAAGACAGCAGTATCAATGGAGTTAGAAACGTTGAAAATACATGGGTTATGAATTTATTAAGATTAAACAAACATTAAAGACAGAAGTCCATGTGTACAAAGCCAATTTACCACAACAGTTTAGGAAAATTTATGGACTTGTAGGAATTCAAGCACTGCAGCAGTCATGAGGCAATAAGAAACAAACAAATGCATGTCCTAAAGGCAGATGCTTTTTTCCATGTAAAGCCCTTTTTCTGGACATCACAAAACTCCTACACAGTACCCAGAGGGAGGCTGTGCAGATATGACACCTAGATTAAAATCTGAGAAACTTTAGAAGTGAAAATTCCATTAACACAACAACTTTCCATGTAATTTTCACAAGACATTAAAAAAAAAAAAAAAGGTATTCGTAAGCCCTCGAGCTACCGCAAGTACCAATGGTTTTACGCAAGTTTCTCCTGTGAAAAAAGCAACCCATTAAACGTGGTTTGAGATAACTTCTTGTCATCAGCTGCGGATGCAAGATCCAGTCTAGCATGAATCTACAACACTGCCAAAGGGACCACCCCACCCACTCGCAAAGGAAAAGGATCCTCCCCCTCCAAACACCAGCAGCTATAATAAAGATTTGCATAAATAACTTCTTTCGTCAGACCAGTTCTCCAGTTCAGCTCATACCAGCGCCAGCACAAACTGAGACTAAAAGATGAGCAGATGGATCCAGACAAAGACTTCACACTGGAGTGAACTCCCAATCCCCTCTTCCCACTGGAAAGAAACTACCAAAAAATGAGATGATGTGGCAGCTCTGCTATGAGAAGCAAAGCAGGAGGGGCCATTTTATTAACACCACAAGCAATTCCAGAGGCGGCCCTGGCGTGCCTCATTTCCTAACCTGGCTGCCTGAAGAGCTATGAGCAGCTAAGCCTTACTGTAAGCATTCCCATCGCTAAAAGGTGGATGGCTCCATGCAGAAAGCTCTTGGCAGAGCATGGTGCAAGTTTCTTTTTATTACCCAGGCAGACATGGGTTTTGCAACTGCCGGAAGGAGATAATTTTTCCTTTTACCAACCCAGAAACCGCCGTATCTTTTGGGCCAACTGTTGGCTGATCTCTGCTGGAATGACAGAGATGTCCTCGTGCCATCCCCCATGGGGACTTCTCTGTGGGTTCAGACACAATAATCACAAAGGGAGAGTTTTCCTTTGCTCCGATGGGGAAAGGAGAAATAAGATGACTTTGCAGAATATGCTGCAAATTAGGTTTAAGGCTGCTATAATTTGCATCTAACCTAAATATTTTCATGGAGCTGCTATTAGAGAAATCCATGACTTTAGGAATGAGTCTTTAAGAATAAACAAATCCCAAACACTCACTTTGCCTGGCATATTCACATAGCTCTTCAGAGAGCAGCTGTGCAGGAAAGGGCACAGGCTTTACTAAGAGACTTGGAACTCAGACTCTCTTCTAGAAAACCACGGAGCTATCAGGCCATTACACTGCAAAAAGGCACTTGGAGTGCTAGGAAAACACAGACTGGTTGGAAACGGACTAAATACTTGCTCCAGGGTTGCCCACGTGATGATTCTTTCAGTTTTTCCTACAACCATCCCAAAAGAGATTGGGAAGGATACAGCAACTGGAATACACGGACTAGAATTTCCACTAAGTCCACTGTAAGACGTGGTGGACCAAACTATTCCAAACACGTGGAACCCTCACAGCAGCCAGCAGAAAGCATCCACGGAGATAATCCTGCCCAGCCTAGACACTGGAACGTACACACAGTCTTAACCAAGAAAAACGGGGGGAAAAAATGACTTACCACCAAAAAACCCAAAGGATCTGGAAAGAACTACAGTTTTTTTTTTTTCTCCTGCAACTCCCATAACTCATTACAACCCATGCTAGTTTCGAACCACCTGGCTGCAATGTTTGAAAACCTGCATGTACCTATGGCTGTCCCCTAAAGCAGATCAAAAAATGCTTTTTAGGCTACAGTTTCTCTCCTTTCCACTGGAAGAATTCTCTGCTTAGAGCGGCAGAAGGATATAAAGACATGAAAATGTCTTGGCTGAAACACAGTAAAAACGTGAAGTTATTATGCAGTTATTATGCAGATCCATTCAGGAAAAAAGTGGGGGGTTTTGGGGTTGCTTTTTAACAACACAGGATTTCTTAACCACTTGCAAAGCAAAACTACGTTTGAGTAAAACATGTACAGAAGTGCAGCTTTAAAAACTATAATGCCACGAGAATGGCCAACTTTCTGCTCCATTGTGCTTCATCTCCTCAGCAGTCTCACGCTATCATCCAGTATATCATAAACCTATTTCTATCAGAAATAAAATAGCTTAGTAAGTACAGCATAACAAAAATAAACTGAAGAATTTAGAAATCACCTTACAGAAATATATTCATCAGATCACAGCTGACTATACTGGACAACAAACATGGCATTACTTAGCTCTGGCCTAGAAACAGCCCAATTAAAATCAGGTTCTCAAACTTTTCAATTAAAAGTTTACTTTCGTTTTTTAAGCTGCTTATCATCACTGCCAGACCAACCGAACTGCTTCTTAAATGCTAAACAACCCTGTCGCAGACATTTCCAGTTAAGGCAAGTTAGGAAGTACTTTTTTTTCACTCCCCTCATCTAGTTAAGACTTTTTTAAACAACATCTTTTTGATTCATCAGTTCTTCCTCGAGACACAATGGGAATTAAATAGTATCAATAGTGACTAAAACAGCAACGTAGTGCATGAAATTACAGAATCACTTGGGGTTGAGAAAGCCCTAAGATCACCAAGTCCAACCATTAAACCAGCACTGTCAAGGCCAGCACTAAACCACGCCCCCAAGTGCCACATCCACATGTCTTTAAAATCCCTCCAGGAACCACTGCTCTGGGCAGCCTATGCCAGGGCTGGACAGCCCTTTTGAAGAAGAATCCCTTCCTGATATCCAATCTAACCCTCCCCTGGCACAACTTGAGGTCATTTCCAAGTTATCAGAGCCCGGTAAATAACTTCTATTCCAGTGACACTCAACAACCCTAAATCGCGGATTAAACTTTTGACTGTATCACTGAGAGATTCAAATCCTTGGTGGTGAGAGCTCCCAGCTCCAGGCTGGGAATATCAGTATTAGCACAGAGGAAAAACAAACAGGAGAAAAAATAAAGTCAGGCTTATTCACTTATGTTGGTACCTAGAGTAACTCCACATATCACAGATGATTACCAGCCTAATTGTCCCAACATTTAGGGATTATAGTTCAGATGCAATTTCACTGCTAAGTGATGCTGAGATCTTCTAAGCTTGAAAAATTACCAAGGTTCGTTATCTCCCTGCACTAACTTCGGGTTTAAATTTAAGAATTGTTCAATCACTAAAATAGATCTTTTCTATGTACTTTAATCAACGTCTATCTGCTTTTTTGTAAGAAAATAACTCAAAATGCCAGTGATTTTAGTGAACTCAATGATTATGAGATCATCTGAAACAGTTTCTTTTGCTCATTTCTTACTCTGTTCATTTGTACATGTCCAAGACATAAGGATATTTGAGGACACAAGGATATTTGAATTCCAGCCTTTTAACCAAGCCTAGGTAAGATACCAGAAAACTCCCTGAGTAGAAGTAAATCCCTGGCTTAATAAAAAGACCAAGAATAGCATGAATTCTGCCCTTCCATACTCAAGGAAAAAGATGAAGAGATTAAACTCTTCAGTTGACTGAATTTGTAGCCAATAGATAAAATACTGGAGCAAAATCTTCCAAAGTTTAAAACATCACCACCCACAACCACTGGATAACAAAGTTCAGTTTTCATTTTGAGAAAATCTCATATCTAGCTTGAAAACAGCTTGGGTCGTGTGTGAACGTGGGGATTTCTACTGCCAGCAATCACCAGAAAAGTCACTGAACTTTGACTTTCCAAGTCTTCCACAGTTCTGGGGGAGCAGCCCACTTCAGCACTGCTCACTTCTGGTTCCCAAAAGCATCTTCTTAGGACGGGACAGATCCTTTTTAAGTAGATGAGAGGAAAGCAGTGTCTAACACACATCTTTGTAAATCCCCTGTGCTGCATTTTGGAAGCATCACAACCTCAGCAGAGTATTTCTGTTAGACTAATGCACATATGGAGGAATTTAACAAAGGCCAGGAAGTAGATTAAGGCCTTCCATGATTTCACAACGGTGCAAGGATGCTCTTATATTCCACAATATCTGTAATAATTCCACTCACGGGAAGCCACAAAACCAGACTGAGTGATTACATGTGAGGATATACATTGCCAATGTAAGCCATAAACACGTCTTTAATACTCATCAGCACCGTAACCTCACACCCAGTTGAAGTTCACCCAAAAAACTGATGCCTGTAAAAGAATTCAAAGCAGACTGTGTTCAACAAAACAGACTGAAGCACCCTCATGCCCAAACTGATGTCAGGTTTGGAGATTTTTCCACCAAAACTCTATGGAAAATACCGCCTGGTTCCAGGTGGGACAACTTTCACAGTGCTCCTTTCCAAAATCAAGCTTCTGTCACTGACAGTGCAACTCAGGGAATGCAGAAGGCAAAATAACTGATCTGGGAAAACAAGGAAGTATCAGCCTGTTAAGTCCTGGTTATTTGAAGAAACGCAGTACAGGTCAAACATTTGACCCTGGAGTTACATTAGGGAATAATTCCTTATTTTGGATCAATATACATAATTCATGCTAAAGGATACAGCTGTTCCCAGGCCAAAATTACTTTCGTATTTGGCAGCTTCCAAACCCTGTAGCAGAAACCAGGATTTTTAGGTTACATAAGAGTGGAGTGGGAACTCATTCATCAATTCCTTATTCACGGGTCAATTTACCTAACCCAAATTTTTACCTCCAATTTTAACACTCTGCGTTAAGAGCATCTCTTTACTAATAAAACTTTCAAGTGCAGAACAGGCTAGGAAATTGCTGTTTAAATATAATTACCGTAAGAGCCAAATGCTGTTTAAACCATGCACCAATAGAAAAGGATTCCAGAAAAATACAGGTCATGTCCTAAACAGAGTTTAAATGTTTTTTCAGGCACCTTCCCAGAGCTTGAGCATGACATTATGAACTCAGCCAGTCTCAGGAGGAAAGGCAGGGAAGACCAAGGAAAACACCACCAAATTCAAACTGACCACAGCACAATTTTTCTCCGTGATGAAGATTCTGTCCTTTTCCAGGAACAGAAGGTGCCAGCAGAGGAAGAGCAAGTGCTATCAGCCAGTCTGCTTCTGCAGTTTAAATTCAGACGTGCAGGCTGCTGTCCTCAACTTAAATAGATGGTTGTGCTCCTTGATTTAAATTGATCCAGGAAATAATTTCTCAAGGATTATGCATACTGAGTTGCAAGTAATGACTGAAATAGCAACTACCTAAAGCAACAAACCACTCTACATCTTCAGTGCTCCCTCCTCCCCTTCCAGTAGCCAGTGTATTATGGAATTCAGATCCAGTGAACTTACAGCTCACTGTTCCCACAAAATTCAACAGGCAAAAAAAAGCAAAATTACACTTGGGTTTACAAGTTTATATTAACATGCAATTAAAGTCAAGCACTGGCTTGCTTTGGAACAAGTCATCATCTGTGTAAGTCATGGAATCAGTGCTACCCACACCACTTAATCTCAGCAAAAAAATCAGGATCAGATTACAAAATCGATGGTGGTGATAAACCTGACCATTCTACCAACAATCTGATAAAAACATAATGAATGTACAGAACTAAAAACCATATTCTTTGCCATGAAAATAAAAAAACAAAAACAAGCAGACTGTACGTGATGCCTGAGCAACAACATTTACCCCAAGGAAAACTCTGTTTCAAAAACTGGTTAGTCTTTAAACCAGTAATTAGTAATTAAGAGCTGGAAAACTTTTATTAAACTCATAGGCTATACAGCCACGTACACAGAAAATGATCCACCATCTGATGATGTTAACACCTCCCATGAAAATTTTACATTCTTAATGTTCCTGTAAAATGCCATCCCGGAATAGGCTGAACATCAGAGCACTACAGGTTCTGCCAGGCTGGGCACACCAGGGAACCTGAGCAATTAGCATTTCACCTGCCAGCGAATAAACCTGTCTAATCTCTTAAATAATGTCTATATTTTAACTGGAGCCTAAAGAGATTTCTCCTGATACTACAGCATTTGTGCTTTTACCTGGGGAGCAAGAGGTATCATAACTCCTCATAACTTCATAATTTTGTGATTTTTTTTTTCACTCCCTCCACCTCTTGACATTTTTCTTTCTCACTAATTGACTTTATCAGACACCAAAGAAGCACCTAAAGGTTATGTATTCAATCTGTAGGCAACTTTATTTTCTACAGAAATACTTTGTTTTATAAGTACTGAATTTCAGCTTTCACAGAAAAATCCCAGGCTACAGAAGTTATGCAAACAAGAGGGAAAATGCCTGTCAGAACATGAGGTTGTCTAGAAACATCCAGAAAATCCACACAAACAAGTAGAGGGGGAAAAAATATTTTCCACTGGCCACTGGAAAGGATGAAAAGCAGAACTGAGAACATTTCTATACACAGGGTTCAGCTGAGAGGAATGGAGTGGGTCAGTTCACTGGTTAGCCAGCGTTTGCATCCCCTGCTCATTTTAATAAATGTTGGCAGTATTGATCAACACTGAAAGTCATCAGCAGTTACAGAGCCAGCCCCTGTGCCTGCTCACCTTCCCGTATCTAAAAGCAAAGCAGTTACAACAAGGAAAGTGAATTGGCTATGTCAAAATATTGAAGTAAAGCTAGAAATGCTGACAACTTAAGCTGAAAAAATACATTAACGCTTATTATTAGTGCAAAAAACCTCCAAGCTCACAGTTCTACAACTCCTCCACCATTTGGGTCTGGTTTAGATGGCTTTCAACTGCTGAGACGTCAGCAGAAGGCATCCTCACCTCGTAAAGGGAACAGAGCTTGGGCTCAGGGAACATCATATTAAAAATAAACCTTTTCATTAGTCATGACTGATCTCAGCTTGAACATGAGATTCTTCAAGACCTGGACGTATCTATAAGGAGATTTATGAACCTCTAAGGTAGGGATCTGAGTCATCAGTTTCATGTGGTTGGCGGAGAAACCGAGAATCACATTTCACTGGCCACAAACATATGTTTTTTCCTGTACAAAAATCTCAGCGAGCACAGAAGCTGGACTTCAGGTTATTTTCCACCTGGGGTTTTTTTGCTTGTTTTTGTTTGTTTAGGTCTGTTGTTTTTAATCCTTATGGACTTTACCTGAATAAGTTTGCTACATGTGTTCTCTTCACCTTCTTACTAAGGTTTTGCAAGATTTGAAAACATTAAAGAGTGTACTTCTTTCAGAGTAGACCACACTACAACAGTACATTTTAGTCTGGCCAGGAACTTGCTGTTACATCCTCCTAACTAGAAAGCAAAAAAAAATTTGCATTCTCACTTTAAAAGGCTATGAGTCACTCATATTTTACTAGCAAAGTATCTTTCGCTAAGTTTACTTCCCCTAGTTTGATGGAAAAACAGAAAAGCACTGAAAAAATAAAATTATTTCAAGCGTATTTTAACAAATCAACTGGATCTTTCCCTGCTCCAGGACACTTCCTAGGAAATGGACAACAGAGTTATTCGGCCTTCAGCATATGACACCACTCAAGGCATCAAACCGGAGAAGACTGGAATTCTCTGAACAACTGAAGTTGACCGTGAAATGGATAAAAGTGGGTTGCAGTGAAAAAGTGACACCAGCTAAGAGGTTGTTAATGGTATTTAATTATCAGCTAAGAAACCAATCTTAATTTATATTCTTAATAACAACTGTAGCATAAGAAATAAACAAAATACTAATTAAAAATCCTGAAGTCAAACATAGGAAATATACTGATCTTCCTCTACACAGCTTCCATACAAGAAAACTTAAAGTACTGAAAATTTGAGCAACAGAAACAGGATGAACCTTCCTCACAAAGGTATGTGAATAGAGTAACACAGCAAAAAGCTCTTGTTACTCTCTGAAGTGGGATTTCAGCCGTATAAAAGAGTGACAGAAGGACCTGAGTGCATTAGCAAATAAAAAATACCATCAGCCACGAGGCTGATGCAGCCTCCAGAACCCACGGCCCCAGGATAGAGTAATCAAGCAATAAAAAAGGGTACATGGCTGCCATCGCACAGAGCACAGCACTTCACCTCTGATTCACCTCAGGAGGAAGTTCAAACTGGAGCAGATGTAAAAACCGGCCACTAAAAAACTCAGGATATGAAGTGCATCTCTCAGTGTAGAGCAACAGCTTCTGGTTCTATTCCCTACCAAAAAAATCCCAAGTTGGAGCAAGGCCTGCATTACCTTCTATAAACTGTTTATTCTCTCCAGGCCAAAGAAGAAACTAAGTGATTAAGCTCATCTCTTCCTACAGGAGGGCAGAGGAGGGAGGGGAATAAAGCCCATCTCCCTGTCTCTGTGCATGTCAAAAGACACCAGCACTCTTTTGTGTCACTGGTGTGAAGCGATGGCTGGTGGTGGGGCAATCCCTAGGCCAGTCCCAGGTGAGGCATCAGGGAGCAGCCTCCCCTGAGGCTCCATTCCTTTGGGGAGGAACCTTGGGAGAGGCAAGGAAGGGATCTGACAGAGCAGTCTCAGGCGATGGGCTGGGTTGGTCACTTTCCAGGTTGGATAAGCTGAAGCCTCTCAATGCACCAGTGCCTCTGCACAGGCAGAGCATCTCTGGGAACACCAGATGTTTCAACACCAGATTTGCTCTTGGATCAATTCTCTTCCCAAAGGCACAACCTTCCCCACAACACGGACTGAGCCACACTATTATCAGACCAACACTTTGACTTCTACCCGCAGAGTTTCTAAAATAAATATCCAAGTGAGTCTTCTTGCTGGTAGATACAAACCAACAGACAACAACTCCAGTGGTTTGAAAAACAGAACTATTCCTTGGCAGACACAAAAATGACTATCCTCACTTAATGTCTGGAAAGGTCCTTGCAAACATGCAGGTAGCTGCAGCACTGGTAAAATCGCAAGAAACTGGATTCAGCACTAACTAATCCTCCAGTACCACCATCAAAAGCAAGAGGAAAGATGCTGGCATTCAGCAGAGGAAGCTTCTCTGTCACTGAAAGAAAACGGGTGTTTTTCAATAGATCCTCAACTAGAGCATGACCAGAAAGGCCTTTGAAAAACACTCTTGCTTTGCTTTGTTTAGGCTTTCTTAATTAAAAGAGAGGTTATCAGGTGACTTCAGTAATCTGAAAAGTCTCAATGTCAGTTCAGCATGACATAAGCAGGTGAGATGTCACTAGACATCTAATTTCTTCCCTGGTCAGCAGTGATGAAAGTTTTATATTCCATAACTTTGTTTTACATTTAAAACCATACAACTACTTAAGACGTCTTTAAATCATGCTTAGCTGACAAGCTCCTCTGCTGCTCCTCCCCCAGCACTTTTGCAACTCCCAACAACAAGCAATAGGATTTAATAAGTTGTATATTCATTCCTACATACATGAGGACAGAGCCCCTTTTCTCCTTCAAGGTTAAAGTGGTTTCTTTCTAGTTATGCCAGCGAACTTATTTAAACTACAGTATAACCAGAATTCCCAATGTCATAGAATCATGTAGGTTGGAAAACATCCTCAAAGATCGAGTCCTTCCAGACAAGCATCATTTTGTTCTACATATTAAATACAAAGACAACTTTTAGCTCTATGTGCACATTTATCCCACAGGGTGTTATGATCCTGTCCCAGCCATTTTTAAGATTTCCATCTTCAGACCATTCCCAATAGCCCACCCTCCCACATATTTCTTATTAAACTTTCTCTTTTTGAGAGGCTGATCTCCAATCACAGGTCAAAGCCTCTCCTTTCCAACCCAGACTGTATTCCAGCTCTCTCCCAGACCACAGGAATCAAAAGTTAGCAAGCAAAAACCAAAACTTCCATAGCAGACAGCACGTTAGGACCAGCATCCCTCAGACCAAGGTCAGTGCACCAGAGAACAACCCCATTGCTGGGATTACAGCGCTTAAAAGCAGATAAAGTTGTTTTCACTGATGACAAGCACTTTTAAACAACATCTTAGAAACAGCCAAATGCAAGGTCATGCGTTTGTAAAATACCAGCCCAGCTACAGGAATGGGAATTGTATCAGGGAAAGCATTAAGGACTTCGGGCAGCACTGCAGATGTCACATGAATATTAATTCCTGACATAAGTCTGCAGCGAAAGGGACTACTAATGGGAGCCTTGGAAAGGAATATCAAGGAGAAAGACAGTACTCTGTGTTTATATCGCATCACTGAGATCAATAATGTACCGTCACCCTTCCGCTCAGGGACCAACACTTTAATAAGATTTTAAAAGCCAGAAATGCCAGTACAAATAACTACAAGACACTCAGAGACCTGAAAGAGGCACCCTAAAGTCAAGCTGTTTTAACAGGAAAGGTAAAAGGGATGACTTAGTTATCACCAAGGATTACCAACTGCAAAAGAAAGCAGTTCTTTTCCACATCTAACACAGACAATAATAGACACAAAACCGAAACAATTCAGAGTTCAGCTAAAAACCTGTTTTTAGAGGTTTGCTTCATTTTGGAAAGTGGAGATAATTGAGAATATTAATATTTAACAACTAAGGCAACTCTGTCACTTGTTGATAGCGGGTGAGTTCAGGATACATCAATCAAAGGTCAGTAAATGCAGCACAATCGATGATCAGATGAGTCTCTACAGCCCATGATGACCTAGCTGTGCTGTGACCCCAGCAGTCCTCCCAAATTCCAGCACCAATGATGACTTATCCAAAAGGTGTACCAAAAACATCACACCTAAACAATGCTGTGGTCACTCCAAACTTGACTGTCAGCAACCAGCTGAATTCCACAGGCTGCAGCTGGATGCCTCACGGCCAGCTCTCCCACTGGGGATGGGATCAGTGGGTACAGCAGCACAAACTGATGGCTCTGCCAATCCCCAAATTCCTAGAGGCACGCGATTAGGGCAGCAGGAGACTCCTTTCCCCTAAAACCACACACAGCAAGTGACACAGCCCAGCATTCCAGAGGTCAGGGGCATGAGAGGATACCCAGTTGCCAAAAAACACAGAACCCTAAGGCACCTGACAGAGGCAGGGCAGGGAAGAAGGGGCACTGACCTTTCTCCTCGTTTCACCCAGTAACTGACCAGCCTCTCCCATATCAGCACCTGTTCTTCCCCCAAATCTGGGGTCAGCTTCTACTCCTCAAATGCAACTCATACCTCGTGCTAAAGCACCCCCCAAACCTGACCCTCCAGGCCCTCCCCACCCCAAACCTGCAAGCCGAGACCCTCTGCCCAATACAACTCTCCCCAAATGTCTTCATCAACCACTTCCCCAAACACACCCCCAAGTGATGGTGCCCTGTCCCTAAACCTCCAATCCTGCTGAGCAACTCCTGCCCACAAAGACACCAAGCGCCGCTGTACACAAACACAACCCTCCAAACCCTGCTGTAGAGACCCCTCTCAGACACAGCCCCCCAAAATCTGCTGCACAGAGCCCTCTCACACACAGAACGCCGCTCACACACAGCTCCGGTCCCACTCCCCCCGCCGCGGCCTCCCCGCGCAGGCCTCAGCGCGGGGCCCGCGCAGGCCCTACACAGGCCCGGCCGCCCGGCCACCCCCAGACTCGAGCCCGGAGACGGTTCCAGGCGCGGCGCCGGGCCCGGCACTCACTCGGGCAGGTAGGTGGAGGAGAAGCTGCTCCAGCGGTGCAAGCTGTAGCCCAGCACACGGCTCTCAACACCCGCCGGACCCGCCGCCGCCGCCATCTTGTTGTCAGCAGCGGCCCCGGCAGCGACCGCGGGGGGCGGGGCCAAGCTCTTAAAGGGGCCGCGCCGGCAGGGGTGGGGACGGTCTGATGGGGGCTCAGGGGGCCTCGGAGGGGATGTCCCTGGGGCTGAGGTGCGCTGAGGGGTTCAGGGGGTGTCCCGTGGGGCTCCGATGGTTTGTGGGTCTGAGGGGCTCAGAGGATGCCCCATGGAGCTGAGGTGGCCTGAGGGGCTCAGAGGAGCCGTGGGTCTGAGGGGATGCCCTGAGGGGCTCAGAGGATGCCCCATGGAGCTGAGGTGGCATGAGGGGCTCTGCGGGGCTGTGGGTCTGTGGGGATGCCCTGAGGGGCTCGAGGGATGCCTCAAGGGTTTGAAGTGAGGTGAGAAGTTTGGGGAATGCGCTGTGGGGATGAGGGGCTCAGGGGGTGCCCCGTGTGCCTCAAGGGGGATGCCCTGAGGGGCTCATGGAGTGTTGATTACCAAAGGAAATGCTCCTTTCCTGGCCCCACACAGGTGGGTGATTGGGAAAGGGATCTAAAAAAACTCAGTGAGGTTTGATCCCACTCTGGCTCCTGGAATTATAAAATTGTTAAGGTTGGAAAAGACCTTTAAGATCATTTAAGTCCAACCACCAACCCAGCACCGACGGAACCAGCACGTAAGATGGGGATTATTTGACACGTTTCTCTCCCTGAGGTTGTTGTGGGGTTTTTCCTGGAGAATGGAGATGTGTTCACCCAGAGCTCCCACCAAAGCAAGGGTGAAGCTTGGGACACCCCTGGGGGAGCTCTGGGCTGCTTGAGAAAGCAGGGGAGATATTTCAAGACCAGGGGGAGGGGGGAAAAAAAAAAGCCAAACCAATAAACCGCTGTCTGTTGGAAATGACAGATTGGAGAGATATTATGAGGCAGGACAGCAGGATGCCTGGCTAGATTAAATTAGCACAAGGATTCTTTTTTTTTTTTTTCCCCCTTTATTTTAGGAAAGCGAGTGAGAATGTGGCAGCAAAATCTGCCTGCGGATGAAAAACTCGCTCAGCAGCCTTGAAGGCTGAACATCAACTGGGTGTTTCAAAAGTGAGGGGGAGCAGAAAACACTTCATCTCAAGACCCATTCCCAGAGGGGGTTCACTGTGTTTTCACTGGTATCAAAGCCACACGGCTCAGCAACAACACAACAAAATCCATGGACGAGGCACAAACCTCCACATCTCCCTCTGCTGCTGCACTAACGAGGCCTTTTGAAGTCTGTGGCCTTCCCGTGGCACTTCAGACTTCACTTATCCCAGCTCCTGCCTGCAGGCATCCCTCTCCCAAAATTACCACAGGAGTAATAAACCAAAAACTTTACTAATAATATGCTCCCAACCCCAGAGAAAGAGGCGCCACCTCAGTGTTCAGAGCCTCTCTAACAGCCAGCCCGAGAGGAGCGGTGCAGTGTGAAACCTGTGACCTCTGAATATGAAATTTAGGGGATTGAGAGTAGGGGTAACAACACTGCAGCAGCAAGGAGGAGGAGGAAAAGGAGGAAGAGCCAGCAGCTCGCTGCTGCACAGTGAAACCACCCCAGGATTTCTCTGCCCAATATCCTGTTACTGCTTGAATCAAGACCTGGATGCCAAGCCAGTGTATTTTTAGCACATTTTGGACTTAAAGTGAAGGGAATGCTGGTGAAATACGCAGTACTGACAGCCCTGGAAAATCTTTATTCATCTGCAGCACAGGCAGCAGGGAAGGTTGTGAGGAAGCAGAGCAATCCAAAGCTGCAAAACAAGCCCCCGCTCCCTCCAGCACAGCCTGCCCAGTCCTGTGCAGTTACCAGTGGCTGCTGGAGAAGAGGCTTTTCCCCCACTCTGAGTGGACAGAGCACGGTGGGGAGGAGCATGATGTGCAGGGCAGAGTTGTGCTGCAGGTTTGGACAGCCTGCAGCCTCCAGATGAGCTCTCTGTGTCCCAACCGGGGCAGCTGCTGGAGCCCAGCTGGTGACGGGGCCATAGAAGAGGGGGAGAAAACTCAGAAAACACAAGTATCTGAACACCACTGTGCTGGTCCAGGCCTGTGCTGTGCTTGCTGTGCCAATGTAGCGCTGGATCTGTGGAATCTGGAGAGCCCAATGGCACCAACATGCCCCATCCTGCCTCTAGCAGTGACTGAGACCCATTGCTCCAGGGAAGAAGCACAAAGAAGGCACTTGTATGTAGAATCACAGAATCATTAAGGTTGGAAAAGACCTCTAACATCATCAAGTCCAACCATTACCACGGCAGTGCCAAACCCACCACTAAACTATGTCCCCAAGTGCCACATCTACATGATTTTTGAACACTTAGAGGGATTCCACCACTACTGGGAGCAGCCTGTTCCAGTGCTTGACAACACTTTCAGTGAAGAATTTTTCCCTAACGTCCAATCTAAAACTCCCCTGGCACAACTTGAGGCCGTTTCCTCTCATCCTATTGCTGGGAGCAGACACTGACCCTCACCTGGCTGCACCCTCCTGTCAGGGAGTTGTAAAGAGGGAGAAGTTCCCCTCTGAGCCTCCTTTTCTCCAGGCTGAGCACCCCCAGCTCCCTCAGCCGCTCCTCATCAGCCCTGTGCTCCAGGCCCTTCACGAGCTTCCTTGTCCGTATGAAGCAAACCCCATGCAGAGTTTTCCTGCTTCTGCCCCCCTCACTTGGGACCTCACTGCAACCCTCCAGCAAGTTTTGGTGCCTCCCGGCCCAGAGCTGGCTGGGTGGATCCGTGCTGCCTGTGGCTGGCTGCTCTCTGAGGATGGGGCCGCAGAGGGGAAGTGAGAGCTTTCCTAGTAGCAGAAGGTCCCTTTGGCGTTCAGGGACCAGCCTGCCAGAGAGCTCAGAGGTCCCTGGACGTGTGCCTCGGACAGTAGCTAGAGTTGCTGGGAAAGGCCAAGGTGACCACAAGAGATGTTCCCCACATCTCTTTGCCAGGAGCATGCACACACAGCGTTCACGTGCTTGTCCATCAGTGAGCTGGAACCCCAACCACAGGAAACTCGGGGATTTGACAATTGTTTGTGTCAGCCTCGAGACAAATATCTCATCCCCCCCCATCAGGAACTTGCTCCTCTACTGCGCGTGTGTTTCGAGTTTCCTCATGCAAAACCTCGCGTGGGCGTTTGGATATGTAACGAGCACATAGTTCAGGATGAAAACAAGTTGCGTGGAAGAGCCAAGTAACGCCAGAAAAATGAAAGCAATACAAACAACAACATGGCACGCAGCCATACCAGCCAGCTCGTGGGCCAGCCGGATCTCACGTCCTCCCCGGAGCTGCGGAGCCGATCAGCTGTTGGAAAAAGAGACCTTTAAAGACAAGCAAGAGAGGAAATAGCATTGGCAGCACAAGCCGCTGCATGTTTCCTTCCAAAGCAGGACAGAGCCAAGGACATTAGGCAGAGCTGTAACATTTGGGGTCTTGTTGCTCAGCCATGAAGCGAGGCAGAAACCTCAAGTGGGCTGCACTTGTGTAAACTCCCATTGTTTAGGGAGCGGAAGCGGAGTGCTGGCCTGGCGGGGTATTGTCCTACCAGATTTTGGCGATGCTCACCTAACCGAGCTCCTCCTGCAAGCCCTGGGCCTCGTTTAACTCAGACATGGTGCAAAGGGAATAAAACCTCCTGCCTGCAGCAGACCCAGGCTAAGAGCTTCCTCCCAAACCAAACACCTGCTGCCTCCCATAGCACCTTCAAATAAAAATGTCTCTAACCTGTGGGCAAGGCTGGAGCGGGACCAGGGGGAGTTCCAAAAACTCCTCACACTGGCCTCACTCATCTTCATCTCTCGTTTTGATGACATGATGGAAAAACTCGTTGAGACCCATTTCCTGTGGGGCTGCCGTGTACATCCACACTGAAAAGGGATGAGAACAAGCCTCAAAACCAGATGATTTTTTTATTTCTCCCTTTAGAGAGAGGGATCATCTGTGCCTCCTTACAATGCAGTAAAACAATACCTCCTTCAGCGTAATAAAATACCTCTTCTGATCTAGGTCCTGATCCAAGCATCTGCTCCTGGGCTAAACACTCCAATACCTGCTTGAGTCCTCTTCACTGCCTCTTGCAGCATCCATGCTTTGGTTGAAGGCTTAAATCAGTGAAAGACCTCGCTGACAATCCAGAAGACTGAAAAGGCCTGAAATGCCAGCACCTCCATGCACACATTGGCATAATTCTCTGCATAAAACCCAGCTCTAAAAGGCTTGTTTTGCAAAGCACAAGTGTGCATTTTTTTTCGAATCAAGGTCAGTAACTCAGCTTCATTCGCCAGTCTCCAGCTGCAAAACAACATGCCCCAGACAATGGAGGAGAGTGTATCTGAGTCAGAAGTTGCCTTTTAAGGGATGCAAGTGGCTCCGAGCCACACTGGGGAAAGAAGATCTTGGTACCCTTGCGTGCTCAGCTCTGTCTGATCTGAAATAGGGCACCCAAGGGCAGGGAAAGGACACTGAGATGGGAATGGTGGCACAAATCACACTCACACTCTCCATCCTTTGGTAAAATCACAGAATGGTTTGGGTTGGAAGGGACCTTAAAGATCATCTAGTCCCAACCCCACCTTCCACGAACAGGATACCTTCCACTAGATCACACTGCTCCAGGCCTTATCCAGCCTGGCCTTGGACACTGCCAGGGTTGGGTCATCCACATCCTCTCACTGGTGTTCCAGTGCCTCGCCACCCTCACAGTAAATAATTTTTTCCTAATATCTAGCCTAAATTTCCCCTCTTTCACTTTGTACCCATTACTCCTTGTCATATCACTACAATTCCTCTTGAAGGGTCCCTCTCCAGCTTCCCTGTAGGCCCCGTTCAGATACTGGAAGCTTGCTATGAGATCTCCACACAGCCTTCTCTTCTCCAGGCTGAACAGCCCCAACTTTCTCAGACCGTCTTCCTAAGGGAGATGTTCCAGTCCTCTTACCAACTCTGTGGCCCTCCTCTGGACTTTGCTCCAACGATACCACATCCTTCTTTTTTTGGAAAATGCAGTTTTCCGATGTCACCCCCATGCCACCCTCTCAGTGCCCACCAGCGTGACGCGCCACCACGCTCAGCTCCGCTCCACAATTCAGCACTCGTAGGAAGCAGACGAGACGCTCCCAGCTGTGCCTCAGGCTAAAAATATTTACTCATCTCTTCCCCCCCAGGCAGGTGTGTTCATCCCAGGCAGGGCTGCTCCCACAGGGATGCGCTTGCACGCCAGGCACACGCTGCTCATTGTACGCTGCAGAGCGCTGGGGTGTTGTGATGATTCCTCTGAATCACCCAAAGAGAGCTCTGTCCTGTGTTTCAGATGCAAAATGTGCCTTGGAATTCAATAGTTGCTATAGTGCCTAATTACAGATTTTATGGCGTACTTAGTCACAATGGCTAGAGCTCCTGTTATTGGACTTGGACTCCTTCTGTTGCTTTATTTTATAGACCTTTTTGTTAAATGTTTTCTCTCTGCATTAGAAATAGTGTATTGTAGCATTTTCTCCCTCCAAAGATATCCCCAATTCATGGAACACTGGTCATCAAATTGATAGTAGCGAGCTTGCAGCCCTCTTTCTGTCATGGTGCTCCACAATCCACATCAAAGTCGGCTCAAATTACAGCAGCAAAACAATTCCCGGGATCCAGGAACTCTTGAGCACTGATCCTGGCAGCACTGATGTCTGTGGTTTGGAGACAACTCACACTGTCTGCTTGGGGCATCCACACCTTCCCCTGGGCACTACGGAGAAGGTGGACTCCTTGGGTGCTCTTCCCAGAGGATGATTCAGCCCACCACAATTGGACACGTCTTGCGTGAAGCTGAATCACTGTCCTGAGGCACTGGTCTGTTTATGCACATTCTAGAAGGGCTCACTATATTGCAGATGGCTGAGATGGGTAAGACAAGCCCCATGCTCTGCATTCCTCCTCCAAACTGGAGGAATTCAAGTGGAGTTGACTGGAAGGTCACACCCTACCTATAGTACTGTGTTCAGCTCTGGAGCCCCCAACATAAGAAGAACATGGAGCTGTTGGAGCAAGTCCAGAGGAGGCCATAAAGATGCTCCAAGGGCTGGAGAAACTCTGTTCTGGACACAGGCTGGGAAAGCTGGCTGTGTTCACCTGGAGAAGACAAGGCTCTGGGGAGACATTAGAGCTCCTTCCAGTGCCTAAAGGGGCTCCAGAAGAGCTGGAGAGGGACTTGGGACAAAAGCATGGGAGGACAGGACACAGGGGACTGATTTCACACTGCCAGAGAGCAGGGTTAGATGGGATATTGGGAAGGAATTCTTCCTTGTGAGGGTGGTGAGGCCCTGGCACAGGTTGCTCAGAGAAGCTGTGGCTGCCCCATCCCTGGAAGTGTTCAAGAAGAGGCTGGACGGGGCTTGGAGCAACCCAGTGGAAGGCGTCCCTGCCCATGGCAGGGGAGTTGGAATGAGATGATTTTCAAGGTCTCTTCCAACCAAAACCATTCTCCGATTCAGGCACAGGGATGTTCTCCGCCCTACATGACAGGATTGGTCTTTCCCCTATTAACCTCTTTTTGTGCCTGTGTTTCTTCATCAGGAGAAAGAAGCTAAGTATTTAATTGCCTGCTTTCTAAGGAGTCAGGCAGGATAATTAACTAATATTTGGGTAATGTGTCGTAGGGTAGGAGTGCTAAGTAGTGTTCTGTCAGCAGCACAGTGGGAAGTGAAGGACTCAATCTTGTTTTTCAGCTGGGAATGTCACGGTCTCCCCTAAGTCCATTGTTCCCATTGACTGGTTTGCTGAGGGCAAGGAACTTGGGCAAAGTGTTTAAAGGAAGAGGATGCCAGGGACAGCAGAGAGCTGTTGGTGGTCCAGAAGAACTGTCAAAAAAACTGGTGAATTTTGGAAAGAGAAAACTGCCAATGAAGCCAAAAGCAGGAAATATGCCTGGGGCTGTACAGAAAATCCTTACATTTGTAAGTGTGGCATAAATATTCAACAGCAACAACCTCTGAGTAACAAAAGTGCATCAGGGAAACTTTTCTTCTACTGGACTTACTGCACACAGGCAACACAGTGGGAGTCATGGTACAGGGACCCATCTAACTTGCCCTGGGGTCTGAAGCAGACGCAGCCCAACAGAGATTTCACATATTTAATTTTTATTACTCTGCAAATTACGTTATGGATGAACTTCAAGCCCTCCTCATGTTCACTGATCATAATTGATGAGATTTCAATCGCACCTCCTTGAAGTTAAACATCTGAGAGACACTTCGGTTAATAGTTTGCCTTTCAGAGCAGTTCTCTTGTACTCCTGTCTGCTTAATTTAGAGCAAGTGGCCAAGAGTGGAGCAATTAAGGAAGGAGGAATCTTGGGCTGAAGCTCTCGGTGCTTTCAAATGACCAGCAGACCCCTCAGCGCCAGCTTGTTTTTCACAGTAACTGGAACAACACTTTCCATGACTCACTACTAATTGTGCTCTGGACTTGCAAACAAAGGTTTTTAACCTATTCTTATCTTATATGAAAATTATAAAATTCAGTGCTCTCCCAGTGCCCTCCTAGAATGTTCTGTCCCACCTCTGCAAGCCTGACTCTTGCCAGGCCATTCCAGGGAGGTACATTCTCCCTCTGCCTCTCTTCTAAACAGCCCAAGGTTTCTCACTCTCTTTAGTTATTTTCTCCTCCTGAGGACAGTCTCATGCTTTGATCTGTGCAGAAGATGAGTTTTCCAGTGAGGCTGTTGGGCTCTCCCTGTTTACTGTGGAGTGGCCAGCCACAGGCCACATGGAGATGATGCCAGCTCCCATCCCTTTTCCCTGGAGTTGCTTAGCCAGCTGCAGACCATCTCAGCAGCTTCTGCCAACTGCTCTGCATCCTGTGCAGACATCTCAGTCGGGATCTGCACAGCCAGGAATAGGGAGAGGAAAAGCCACGGATAACCTGGAACTGATCCTCTCCACCACAGGCATTCTCTGATCTTTGGCACAGAGATCCATAAGGAGCAGTAAGGCCTGACCTCTGGAAAAGGAAAGCATCCTCTCACTTCCCAGGCCTGATGAAATGCAATTATATGGCCACGCACATGAAACATCCACATGCCAAACCCACCAACCCATCCCAGCACTCCCTGGGGAGAGGTTGTGCCCAGTCTCCAAGGTCTCTGAAAAGCTGCTTTATTCCAGAGCATTGCTTCCTGTTGTCTCTGTTCCTGGTTTTGTAGGTGGAAATACTGGCAGCAGTTCCGGCAAGGGCAGGGCTTGGGGAAGGATATGCCTGTTCACCAAGGCCACCCTTCGTGGCCATAGATGCTCCACTTAAGACCCTCTTTGGCACTCGGCCACAAGTGGAAAATAAGGGGGACACACTGCTCCCATAAAGAGAGATGAATTTTTCTTCCACTTAAGAGAGAAATAATATTCTGTGGAGGAATAAGCATTTTCACTCAGTGCAAGTCATTCAAGGATCTCAAGCTGCTGTTGCCCCAGCAGCAAATCCACCCAGACTCTTCTGTTCTGTCCAGAGCCCAACCTTACTCCCACCAAAAGGCTTTTGGGAGGGGCTGGGGTGACACATGGTCTGGGGCTGTTTTTATCTACAGATCCAGAAGGTCTCAGTCCATTGCAGGACAGTGCTTCCATTTTTTTCGGGAAGAGAGGAGCACCACATAGCCAGCTTGTTTCTTCCCAGGCTCAGCTTCTCCCGCCCCATCCGAAGCAATTTCCCAGGAGCCGCAGACAGGCGTGGACTGAGGGCTGAGCCCATCCATGCTCTGCTGGTCCCTGAGGTTACACGGGTTTGCAATCTGCTTCCTGGGAAAAGGAGGGAGGCAACGGTCCTGTGACTGCTGGAGGCTTGGGATGGACTCGTGCTTACAGGCAGTCATCTGTGTGGGCTTGGCAGGCAGAGCTCAGAGGTTTGTGGGATGTGAGAGTGCCATCCCTGCTACTTTTCCGACCTGCCCCCACATCCAAGGATTGACTGTAGGGCTCAGGGGCCTCCCCACATTGCTGAGAAAGAGGAGTCCCTCTCCAGAGATGCCAGAAGAGAAGGATACACAACCCAAAGTCAGAGAAAAGAGGCAGGAGTATGACCCAAATCACCATGTCCTTCAACATGAGCAGCTGGAAAAGCACAGTCCAGAGAGTATCAGCCCAACATGTGCTGGAATAAAACACACTCCCTCCTAACCCTGTCCAGCACTGGTTTTCCCTTGCTGGTTTAGACTGGGACACAGAACAACATTCAGGTTGTGTCCTGAAGTGGTGCTGCAAGCTGCAAGCCAGGCAGATCCCAGTTTCTCCTGGTTCTGGTGTAACCGGAGGAACACCAAAAGGCAGCTGTCCCTTCTCCAGTCTTGGCACTTAGCAGAGGACTTCACTTTCTGCACAGGTCGTCCCACATTACCTGCTGATGTACTCCTGTTTGCCCAGACTTAGGTGTGGAAATTCAAGCTCCTCGGTCACTGCAGGGGGTGAAGGAGTTTGCTCTGCGTAAGCCCCAGGTTAAGAGCCTTTGTGCAGACACCTTGTTCCTGGGATTTGTCTCAATGGGACCTAAGTCTGGCTGTGTCCTTCTGCAAGGTGAGGCCCTGATCCCATGGGAGCCCTCCAGCTCACCCTCTTTACCTTCCCTGAGACCCTTAGTTCTGCCCTTTGCCTTGAATCCAGTCATCTTTGTCAAGGATGGGGAATTTGGCTCCATGCAAAACTGGAAGAAGCTCAAGAGTGTGTTGTAACCTCATGGAACATGTCCCTACACATACCCCAAAACTACAGATTTTCTCATGATTCCCAGCTCTCTTTGTCGTGGATGTCTGGGGAGCATTTACCACCCACGACAGCTGCAGAGCCCTAAAAATGAGCCGTGGGGAGGCAGAACAGCCCTGCCTCCTCCAGCAGGACAGCAGCAGCAGACATGGCTCCCTCGGGAATACACAGCTCCGAGGGTAAAAATAACAGCTCTGGAAATGGAAGAGGGCAAAGCAAGCAGGTTTGCATGAGAAAAGGGAAGGTGGGGGGATGAGCAACAACACAATTCTGTGCTGGGCATTGATCCTACAGAGCAGTTAGGAGGCACTGAGGCTCAAGAAGTACCTGAGACACAGGTCTGTCTCTGGAGGACGAGGGCTGGAAGATGTGTCCCTGCTCTGTCTCATTGCCTGGGCAGTGCTGGAGGGGATGGCCACAAAAACCACATTCCCAGGTGCGCTCTGAGCCCTGTGCAAGGCTTTCTCCTCGCAGCACCAGCCCCACTGAGCTCCTCCCCAGCTTCTACATGTGTCCTTCAGTGCTGACCCCATCCCATGAACTGATGGAGATCACAGCACTGGGCAGACTGGAGGTGCCAAACCTGCCCACAGTGGGTGCTGAAGTGCCTCATGTCAAGAGTCCTTCAAGCCGCTCGCTGCTGCTGCCTGCTTAGACCTCAGCTTCCCCTGCTGCCAGCGAGCAGCAGTCATTGCTTTGTGGGCATCCAGAGTGTGTGGCTGAATGCAGAAGCAGCGAGCGGCTAAAAAGAAGGTAATTCCAAGAAAATGCTAGTGTGTGGTAAGCAAGGACAGCATGTTCTCCAGACTGCTGAGAGAGGAGAAGAAGCAACAGTGGTGACCTTTTAGAAGTGATGGAAAACCAGGCAGATAGCGGGGAACTTGGAAAAGGAAATGGAAAGAAGAACAATCTTGGAAATTTTTACCTGGCAATTCTGACTTTGGTCCTGAACACAGCAAGGGGGAAGGCAGGGAGTGACATCAATCTCTGACCAGCAAAAGGAGGATGGAACAACAAAAGTTAAGGAGTAGGGCTACCGAGAATGCAGAGATAGAGAGATTTCTTATCATTGTGTAAAATGAATGGATGTGGGAATGCTGTGAGGCAATACATCAACCCATCAGTGAGTTTGATGAGTTTGATGTAGTGTCTAACAAAGCCTTTTTTTTTTTTTTAATTAATTTCTCTTGGCTTGGATCTGAACATCGTCACACAGGCTGAACATTGCAATCTAAAGGTCCTCTCAGATGTCCACCACGTGGAATGGAATCTTGATTCCTCCCAGATAAAGTTTGAGTGTTTCTGTTGATGACCCCACCCCTCCGCTGAGGCCAGCCCTCTGCAGACGTGAAACCACTGCATTCATCTGCTTCCTCCAACCTCAGTGCAGATAAGACTCGACAGAACACCGCATCCTGCAGGATGGAGGCGGGAAGCGAGAAAGCCAGCGAGTGACTCATCCCAGCCTTACGGGCAGGAGTTGCCTGGGATCTGCACCATGCAGGAGGCGAAGAGCTGTGCTAGGGGCTTGCAGGAAGCTGGTGCTGGTCCTGCAGGAATCCTGGACCCTTCCCAAGGATCTGCCTGTGCTAGCATCCTCATCATCATAAAAACCTTAATCATAGAATCATAGAATGGCCTGGGTTGGAAGGGACCTTAAAGATCATCCAGTTCGAACCCTGCTGCTGTGGGTAGGGACACCTTCCACTATCCCAGGTAGCTGAGAGCTCCATCCAACCTGGCCTTGAACATTTCCAGGGGTGGGGCAGCCACAGCTTCTCTGGGCAACCTGTGCCAGGGCCCCCCCACCCTCACAGGGAAGAATTTATTCCTAATAACCAATCTAAACCTACTCCCTGACAATATGAATCCACTCCCCCTTGTCACGTCACTCGAGGACCTTGTAAAGAGTCTCTCTCCATCTTTCTTATTGTCTCTTTCAGGTACTGGAAGGGCACAATTAGGTGACCCCAAAGCCTTCTCTTTTCCAGGCTGAACAATCCCAACCCTCTCAGCCTTTCCTCACAGGAGAAGGCCTTCATCCCTCTAATGAGCTTGGTGTCCATCCTCTGGACCTGCTCCAACAAGTCCATGTCCTTCCTGTGCTGCATGCAGAACTCAGCAAAAACATGTGCCAGTAACCACCATGTCCTTGTCTCCCTCTCCTCTCCTGCAGGACCAGAAGCCATCTCTGCTGGCTTTCCATCAGGGGAAAAGTGTCTTCCAAGAGGCTGAAGCAGTGGTTTGTGGCCAAAATCCTAAGGGGTGTAAATATAGGCCACACTGCAAGAGAAAGTGGCTTTCCAACTGTGTGGCAAGAATGGCCTCTCATTAAGGAACCAAAACACGATCCATCAAGGCTGTCTCTTGCAACATGCCCAAGTCCTGATTATGGTCATTTTCCTCCCTGCTTCCACTGCATGCCTGGGAAAGGGCCGCAGTAATTAAAGTCTGAATCTCATTAAAACCCAGAAAGTGCTTGGCTTTCTGAGAATCCAATTATCACAAACGCTACGTAACGCCAGTCAGGGCACGGCTTGTTTTTGGTGTTTGGAATTATTTTTGTTAAACATACAAATATGGTGTGAAATCAATTTTTCCAGAGGACGTTGCAAATCCAAAGAGAGCACAGTTATAAAAGCGACTGAAGAAAAACACATTGGAGAGGGAGGGAGAGGCTGCAAGGAGGAGGAAGTGGGGGGAACATAGTGATGCTGCTGAAGAAGAACAGAGCAGAGGTGCCAGGCAGCAGGGATGATGCATATCCTGTCCAGGGCCCTCCAGGGACAATTTGTCTGGGTCTGCATCCCGTGGCTGTGGCATGTCCCAGCTCCTGGCTGGTGACTTTAGGCATAGAGCAGTGGCCTGCTGTGGCTCAGCTATGTCCCGACTGTCCTGACTCACCACACAGCTGCTTGGGTTTCATGGGGAAAGTCCTTGAGTCAATGGGTCCAGCATGTATCCAGGGGATGGTCAGGAGATGGGAAATTACATGAGCTGGGCAGCAGGAGATGAAGCTGCTCTTCCTCTCCCTCCTCAGTGTAGCAAGCCCTACAAAAATGCACTGTGGGCAGCAGAACCCTGCCGCTTTCCAAGGAAATTGATCTTTCTCAGAAGAGCTTGACTGTGGAAAGGGAAGAGATGGGGTCTCCATCCTTCACTAGGATGGGAGCCTTTCTGAGGATACCGTTTGTGTCAGCACACCTACAACCAGCCCCTGTGGCCATGTACCAACTCCATGGGCCTTTCCCCAAACTCTGGTGGGCTGCAGCATCTCCAGATCCCATCCAAAACCTCCTCCTCCTCTGCTCCCAGCTGATCCCTGGGCTGTGACCCCAGGATTTTGCTGACAGCACGTGTGGCAGCATCCATGCAGCCAGGGGCTATGGAGGGTCACCCCTAACTGGAACTGGCAGTGGAATTTGGGATGCCTGGCTTTGCTGCTGAGTCCCCAGGGGAATGGGGACAAGGCACTTCGCTGTTCTGTGCCTCAGTTTTCTCGGCTGTAAATGCGCATTAAAACAATTTCCTAATTTGTCGGGTGCTGACAACCTCCGGCAGCGCCAGTGAGGAGCTCTGCCAGCCCGGGGGAAAGGTGCTGGTTCAGTGCAGAACAGTGTCGTGGCTTTCATGGCACAGTGTGTCTGCCATACATTGCACTTACGTAACGTTTCTTAGCACTCAGTCGGCACTTCACGTCTTTAACTAATTACACACATTCAAACAACTTACCAGCCTGAACAGAAAAATATCCAGTAATGGCTGATCTGGAAGTGTTGGACTGATTTCCAGATTTCTTCAAGAGTGAGGATTTGCAGAAGGTGGCAAATAGGGTTTTGAAAAAGAAAGGCCAAATAAACAGATGCATTAAAAGAGAAAAAAAATTGTATAAAAAGTGTGTCTGCATGGAAGGAATTGCAGGGTGAAACAGCCGGCTCCAATTCCTTGTGGAAACACCCAGACAGAGCTCAAGCTGCAGCATCTCCAAAGTGCAGTTAAAATTCACCTCCTCCTTCTTTTTGCAATTAAACACATATTCTTATGCACCTCGACATTTAAAATAAATAATGACAATTTTTAGCGCTGGCAATTAAAAGCGACACTGTTTACATTTTAATGAGCTCCTCGAATGTGACTAGCTCAGCTTCTTTCAATCAGAAATGGATGGATTTAGAAACAAGACATCTTTAAATGCGCTTTGGATTTCTGTAAACAGTAGCCCAGCTCTGCTTTCAGGTTCTCAGGGTGGAGGGAACAGAGAGGCAATCTGCTGGATAGAGAACTCTGCACAGCTTTTCTTCCTGGTGGCGATTCTCTGTGGGAGTGCAGAAAAGGAAGTTTATTTTGGAAGTGAGAAAAATAAAGCAAGGTTTTGTTCCAGGAGAACACAAAGATAAGTAGCATCTGTGCAGCTGGAAGTCCTGTATGTGGCTGTGAAGCCCATATTTACAGCTGCAAAATGCCAGGTACATTTTCACATCCTGGTAAGACTTCAGAAGGCATTAAAGTGCTACCGAGCTGATTTCCAAGATGTATTTTCCACCCACCTTTGGCTTGCGCTTGGAAAACCATTAATCATGTTTCGGCTCAGAGCCATACAAGGGTCTTGATTCGGTGTAGTGAGGGTGGATGAAAACTTTACTGCTGATTTCAGTACAAATAACTGTGTTGTTCCAGCCTGGGTAATACGGGTGGGGGGCACTGGGCCTCAGGGTTCTACAGATCAACACTGCTCCATCTGAACCTCCTCCAACAATTCCAGGGCAGCAGGCAGCAGGTTGGAGCCGGCACATCTGCATCTCAGATGCAAACGTCTTGGAGAAGATGTGGATGTCAAAACACCACTAGGAAAGCTTTCGCTGCTAAATAATTCCAGCATAAACAGCAACTGTGAATAAGTTGACAAAGCGGGCAAAGGAGAAGCAGGTTCAGAAGCCCAGCAATAGTAGGAGTGGGGTTGGATTTAGTGCTGCTAAGCAATATTCTCCTTCCTGCACCCTCATGCTGCTCGGTGATGAGGTGTCAGCATTTCTGACTCACAAAGAGACTCAGGCTTGCACAGGGCAGCAGGGAAAGGCTTTGGAGGTAGGGTGAGAATTTAATGCTTTTTTGGGGAAAGTTATCATAGAATCATAGAATGGCCTGGGTTAGATGGGACCTTAAATATCATCTGGTTTCAATCCCCCTGCCATGGGCAGGGACACCTTCCACTATCCCAGGTTGCTCCAAGCCCTGTCCAACCTGGCCTTGAACACTTGCAGGGATGTGGCATCCACACCTTCTCTGGGCAACCTGTTCCAGTGCCTCATCACCCTTATAGTAAAGAATTTCTTCCTAATTTGTAATCTAAATTTACCCTCCTTCATCTTAAATTCTGCCCAAAAATCCCTGTTTCCCAGTGATTTCAGCCGTGGCAGGCTGTCAAGGGAGGTCAAGAGGCACCACAGTTCCTGACAGCTCTAGCTCTGAAAAGTGCATTTACCTTGTCTCTCTGCTTCAGTTTCCTTCTACAAACAGCACTCCTTGGCATGGGGTTAATGGAGGGAAAATGCCCTGTAAGGACCAGCCATTGTTATGGAGTTGGGAGAGGAAAGGCAAATCGCTGTGATTTGAAAGATAATAGAGCATCCCTGCCACGGCTGAGCGTGTAAGGAGAAGGTATGAGGTATTTGGGGCTTGTCTGGGATATTCCCGTGGGGAAATTACTCCTTTGTTCAGTAGAAAAAGGCTGTAGAGATCCTTCCTTCGGTGGTTCCGGGTGATTCCCCACGGGGGTGGCTTCTGGTAAGTGAAGGCTGGTCCCTGCCAGCCCCAGGATCCCATGAGGCTAGGACATTCCCTAACTGCTCGGTGTCCTCCAGCCGCACAATAAGCAGATAAAATAGTAAGACCTTCAAAGGCTTTGCATTAACTCGCGGACACCGAGGGCTGGGATCCGCTGGGAGCACGCAGCCAGAATCACACCCGGGTACCGAGTCACTTTCAGGGAAACCCATTAACAGCGGGGCTCTGGGAAGGAGAAGGACCTGGAGAGAGCCGTTCCGTAGGGAAATGCAGTTTGCAGGCTGACATCACCGCTCCTGTTTGCCCAGTGAGGCGATGACCACCGAGTCCTCGTGATTTAGCAATTATTCCTCATAGCAGGGCTGAAATCTGATACCGAATTCTCAGTTTAATCATGATAGTGATTAAAGTGGGATATTTTTTCCCATTTTTGGTGCTTTCTACGTAGCAGGAGTGGTATTTCAGGCATAGATGGGCACCCCCCAAAATGCTTCTGCATTTGAAACTCTCATCCTCTCCCCGTCCACAGAAGCCCCTCTGGGTGGTGAGTATAGAAACACTGGCACAAAATGTGTCCCCCACCAAGGCCAGCACCGGGGACGTTTGACCCAAAGCCTGCTATTTTGGGAGCAGCCCTTGCCAGTGTCTCTCCTCAGAGCCCCGAGCTCCTGGCCAGCCCAAGGTGAGGAAGCTGCCAGCAAGGACCGATTCCTCGGGGTGATGTGGCAGAGCCTGGAGGCAGCACAGCAAGTGCAGGAGAAATCAGAGCTGTCACAGCTGGTTACGGCTGCGCGCCCTGAGCTTGAGTCACTGGTTCCTTGGGTGCTTTGAAAAGGAGGCCGTGGCTCATTGGCTCCTGCTCTAAGGCTGAAGGACCACCCCAACCTCCCAAATTATACTGGGTTGCTCTGTCTTGCTGCTTCGAGGCTGCATGGAGATTTTACATTTTTCCAGCCAATCCTCCACCCAGTCCCGGCTTCTCTCCAACTCAGCTGCTCATCCCAAAGTAAGGATCCAATGCAAGGGTCCAGAGCATGCACTCATGTGATGAGTTACAGGCTTTGGAAAACCTTCCTAACCCTACTTCTTATAGACTGGGAGTAGAGGGGAATTCTTGGACATGCAGCTTGTGAAAGGACTTCAGCTGGGCCACAGTGAAGATTGCACAGAGAAAGAAAGAAAATAAAACAGGGATTTTGGAGGGTTTAAGTCTCTGCTTGAAGGGACAGTAACAGCCAGAGGTGAGGGAGAAGGCTGGAAAATCCCAAGGAAGGCTCTACCTAGGGA
The DNA here is from genome assembly GCA_013397865.1 of Struthidea cinerea. Taxonomy (NCBI): domain Eukaryota; kingdom Metazoa; phylum Chordata; class Aves; order Passeriformes; family Corcoracidae; genus Struthidea; species Struthidea cinerea. The sequence goes on along the minus strand of VZTI01002128.1, from coordinate 49,412 downwards.
TGAAGTCCAAGAGTTTGTCCAAGGTAAAAGTTGTCCAAGGCTGAGTCTCAAGAGGCTCCTCAGGGATGGGGAGCCCTGGACAGATGTGTGCTCCTGGATCCAGCTGTGCCACTGGACATGCTCCTCCTCCAGCCTCTCCTCCCCACCCCCCAGCTGCTCCAGCCCTTTCAACATGGAGCAGCATCGCTCCTTGGAGCAGATTTGGGGTCAGAATGATACTTCCATGGACACGATGGGGCAGACTGTCCTGTGCTGCTGAGGATTATTAGCTGGGGCACTGTGACATTTCCAGCTGGCACAGCCCTCTGCAGGGTGGACATCTGCCCGTGGATGGAAAATATAGGGAGGTAACCATGTGGGAGCCTTTTGAGACAGCTAAGAATTGCTGGGAGGAGGACGGTGAGCCAGGCAGGAAAACAGATTGGTCTTCATTGAAGGATTAAGAGGGGATTTACACCCAAAAAGGAAGCAGGGAGGTAAATGAGGAGGAAGATGACACTACTGAGAAGCCAAAAGGGCCAATACTCTGAGTGATCCTTAAAATCCTGTTCTCCAAGCGCAGGGAGAAAGAGGAAAAAGGTATTCTTGAGAAACTTTATGTTTAAGAAACAAATCTGTGTGGGTTGCAGACGTCCAGTATTCATTCTCAGTTGCTAACAACGGGATTTTTTAATGAACATATTGATCCTTGGGTGGTTACATTTTTAAATCCTTGGACAGTGTGATCTTGAGAGGCAGAAGAAAGGAAATGAGGTGGTGATTTAAAACAACGAAGGGGAGAATATAATTCTGGCAATCACCAGCATATGAAAGTAGCAGACCAAATATTTTCTAAAAAATCATGATGAAATATTTAGAGCTTCGTTCTGTCCACACAGTAGTGTCAATGGGGAGAAAATTTGCAGAAGCCAGATGCTGAATAAAATTACCATGAGACAACAGTCAGACTCAAGGGATGATGGGCACAGAAAACTGCCCGTTTTCTTCTTTTCCAACTTTTTTTGGTGCGAAGAGAAGTTCTGTTAGAGAACGGCATGGCCAGAGGATGAAAGCAGCGCAGCCTTTTATGAACATGTGTTTTTATTTTGACTAATGTATTTTGCTTCTTTGTCTCAGGAAATACAAAAATTAGGCAAAAAAATGCCTTGGTCTGAAATGTGGTTTGTACAAACTGAAAACATATTGGGATGCAGTCAGTAATCCTGAACAGGAGTGGGCTACACGGAGCAAGGTGCAGTTTCCAGGGCAGAACGAGAGTCAGGCCTAAAGATCAAGTTTCCTTAACATCTTTGATAATGATCTGGAAGGGCAGTGCATAAAATGAGAAACACAGAGGATGGTAAATTTGAAGCAGTTTGGTAAATAATAAGGAGTTGTCTCTGGTTTTGTTGTGGACACCTGGAAATTTCCATCCAATATCGAGTGGTGTTGAACACCCTGAAACATCTCCTCTCACTGAGTGACATCTCCATTACTCACCACTTAGCCCACTCAGTGTCTCTTTTTAACCCTCCCAATTTACTTACCAGCGTCTTTCCCAGGTCCTGCTGCAGACCCAGCCTTGGGCTGATATTTAGAGAGGCATTTCTGGAGCAAACAGAGCAGCCCAGCACACGTAGCTGCCTTCTCCAGGTTCATTCTCCCTTGCCCTCCTGCAATGAACACTGCTGGAAAGAATGATGATGATGAGTACTGTGCCTTCAAATGTGTTTCCCACCCTGCTTCGCCTCCGACCTAACGTGGCTTAAACTGGTCTAGTCCCCCCAGCAGCCTCCGAGGTCTGTGCTGGCCTCACGCTCCTCTGGCTGCCTCCTCTTTGCACTACTTGGGTGATTCACGGCTGTTGCTCAAGACCTTTCCATCCGTGAGGCCTTGAGCAACAGCCTTGAGTTGCTGGAGTAGCCTGATCCAGGTCCCTGGAGCACTGAGCCGAGCTCTCCGGGCTGTCAGGAGACAGGGAGCACCGGAGGACAGGGTCCCAGGAGCAGCTGTGTCCTCTCTAAGCAGGCTAGAAGGACACAGGATGTTTCTGGGGAGGGTTTCATGGCTTTTCTCACAGATCAAGCTCAGTGATGGAAGGGAATCAGGTAGAGCGTTACCCTCAGTGAGGGAACCAGGGGTCACTGTGGGAAAGGGACACCTTCATCTATCAATCTTCTCAGGACCTGCTGCGATTGAAGGGAGAGAAGGAAGAGGTGAGGATTGCAGCAGAAGAGGTTTTCACCTACGTTTTTTATGGTCCCAAAACCTCATTCTCTCTCCTGGCTGAGTCTGCCTGTGGCAGATGCCCTGGTCACCAGTTGTCCTTGGGGCTGCAGCACCGTGGTCTCAGACACCAGCACCACACAGGGAGCAGGAGGGCTGAAGAAGGGAGGGACATACAACATTGACACCCTCAGGTCTGCAGATGTGATGAGATCCGGTCCTCAGGAGGCGCATTTTGCAACTCCAGAGCTTTTGTAAAACTTTAAATGGGAGGTAGGGGTTGCAAATTCTGTCATCACCCGCTGGAACTCTTGAGTGCCCCTGAGATGGAGGAGGGAGAAACCTGGAGAGACCAGAAATGATGGATACAGTGACTGATGAGGGGACCATGAGCAAAATTACCAGGGATGGAGTCTGGTTGGATCAGCTGTGGAGGCCGTACCCTGCTCAGGGCAGGAGCAGGTGGTGTGGGGTAAAGCCTTCTGGAGAGACAATATTTATCCAGTTTGGTTTGAGACTGTTTGAAGCTGCTAGAGAATTTGCTCCCAAACAACCAAACAAACAGAGGAAAAAGAAATGCATGTGAATGGATCCAAATGTCTCCTTATGGTGTGGGGGTTTTTTTCTTCTTTTTTTCTTAATGAAATATGCGGATTTTGCATTTGCAGCACGTCAGGGCTAATTTTAGGAATGTGCAAGTATTTTCTTTACAAAAAAATAGCCAGGGGGTTGCAAAAACCCTGCAGAAGATAATACATGGTCTTCAGCCCCAAAGGCTGAATCTTTGGCTTTCCTGCCAGAGAAGCAGCAATCCCTGGGGTGGGAGGGCAGGCTGTCAGCAAGGCCTTCCAACCAAGCCGTGATCCTTGAGCAGGGCAGGGGACCAAAGAAAACTGCTGCCTCCAAGCACGGGAAGCAGGGTGGCCTTCCCAGGGAATGCAGCTCCAGGATTACCAGGAGCTGGTGGGACCTGCTGTCTGGTACCTCCTTGTCCCTCCCAGCCTCCAAGGGACCTCCTGGCTTAGCAGGAACAACACAAACCACAGCTGACCCTGTCCCCTCCCTTCACGCCGCTCTCCGGGGCCATGCTGGAATTGGCCACGGGCGCCTCGTTCTCTGACTCAGCCGTTATATCTGGGGAATTTATGGCTTTTCCTTCCTGCCAGCCTTAGTAAATAACCCTGTCATCTGACTGGCTTTTGGGAACTGACCAGGAGCAGGAGTCTCGCAGGCCTGCTGAGAGGAGGACCTGCATCCAAGCAGGAAGCAGCATTGCCAGAGCTGGGGGGTCCCCAGAGGGACCCTCACTCGTGGCATCACCGTCCCCAGTGGGACCCTTATCCGTGGCACCACCATTCCTGGTGGGATGCACGGCATCACCATCCCAGCAGAATGCAGAGCCACGACCAGGGGCTCTAACCCAAACTGTTTCCCCATTCCGGATAGGGAACACTGGGCACAGCTGTGCTCCCACACCTGTGACGCCTGGCTGCGATTTGGCTTTTATTTCCCTCTTTCTTGGAAGATTAGCCGTGACACTGGGAGGAGGACAGGAGGCAGCAGGGGGATTGAGGCCATGGAATAAAGAGGTCTCCATCAGTCACGTGCTTCAGCACTGCTGGTGCCTCCTCTGCTTTCTTATTCACCCAGTGGCAGCTGTTCCCCCAGCCCAGGTAAAAAGATGCTTTCACCCAGGGCATTCAAAGAGCCGGGGGCTCCAGTGGGCTGAGCAGAGCAGAGAGACCTGGGTTCTGCTGGGGGGACATCTCATTGCTTCAGGACAGACCAAAGTCACCTCCACAGATCCCCTATAGCAAATTTGGACATCCTGGCTTGCCCCCTGGAGGCGGCCCCAAGCACTCGGATGGAGGCAAGGAAAACGATGCTGGCAGCAACAAGTGTGAAGATGAGCTGTGATGGAGAAGTTCAAGCACATCTGAAGGGCTGCAGGGAGAAATATGCACTTTTGAGATGTTGAAGCAACTCTTTTGGATAGATGCGACAGTGCTGGACTGGGAATGGGATGAGCCAGAACCCAAATCCAGTGTCTAAGCTGAGGTGTGTCCCAGGACGGATGCTCATCCATCCCAGAGCACTTTCTCCCATTAGGCACCTCAAAGTTAATGGGAATTTCGAGCAGGAAGATCAGAGAGGTATTTTAACTCCCTGTGGTGAGGGAGGTCAGGCTGAGCTTCAGGGACTGCTGTGGAAACTGCCATCCCGGTGCCAGGAATTATGTGCTTCATCCTCCTGGCATGGGTGCGGGAAGTGCCTCTTCCTTCCTGGCTTTCCTCTTCCCTGTCATCACCTTGGCAGGCTTTGAGGACTGCTCCAACACAGGGTTCCCGCTGCCCGTGGCATTTCTGGAGCCGGGATGCCCAGGAAATGCCATCAGGCAATGAGTACCATCTCTCCACCCCCTTTCCAGGAGTTTGCCCTTTGGAGGGTCTTCCAAGCAGCCCCTCCTCACTCTTTTCTCTGTTGCCTCCTTCACCAGTCAGTTGCCCCAGCACCATCCTCACATTACCTGTCACTAAGGCTGCCCTTCCCTATTTAACAGCCCCACAGCCCCCAAATCCCTCTCCTCACTGCCATGGGGCTGCACAACGATCTCAGCTGGGGAACTGATCCAGCACGGAATAATCCATCTAATAAAAGCCCTCCCTTGGACAGCACAGCTGCCAGAGAAATGTTCCAGGATACATTAAGAGCGGAGCTGGTCTGGTGACCAGGCACATCTCTGCGTCCATAGAATCGCAGCATGGTTTGGGTTTGAAAGGACCTTAAATATCATCTGCTTCCAACCCCTCTGCCATGGGCGGGGACACCTTCCACGAGAAGCAACCCTGTGTTACTGCTACCAGGCTTCAGCACACGGTGAACTGGAGGAATAACATGGAACAAGAGCTGACCTGCCGGCCTTGGAGTACCTGTGTGTACTCTTGGGAGCTGGGCTGCACAAGGTGTAAAATATCCTCTGTCTCATGGCTGGGCATTATTTTACCCTCTTGTGGATGTCGAGCAGCTGATAGTACATAATTAGTTTCCTGCCCAGTGTGCACTTACGATGTCTGTGTGCTCCATGCATTGGGTGGAGAGTTCATAAATCAAAAGCTCTCAAGAACTCTTCTGTCCCAAAGTGCTTTAGTGGGCAAGCAGCCTCCAAGAGGACCCAGAGCAGTGATTAATAGCACCCATCTCTCTGTTTGGGCTGGTTTAGGGCAGCCTGAGTTACTGTTCTCACTGAGAAATTTGCAGGTTGGCAGAACTTCTCACCCCCAGAAAGCGCAAGGCAGCAAATCCCTGTGAAGCACCACAGTGAAAAACAAGTGAATAAGTAAAAAGTGCTGCTGGGAGCCTGGTGGAGACCCCGCAAGACAAAAATTGTAAAGACAATCTGCAAATTGCCACTCTGGACAAAGCTGCGGAGGCAGCCTCTAATCACCATCCTGATGTAGGGCCGCCTTAGTCATCCTTTATTGATTCCCTTTTCTGTGAATCATCAGCTCCTCGCGGGGAAGGGCTTTCCAGCTCCCCGGCTCGGAGAGACACAAATTACCAGGGAGCAGCATGTAAACAGGAGCAGGAGAGCGGAGATGCCGACGGAGATGCCCTCGGTCATGTACCTGGCAATTTGGGGAGGCGATTAGAGCTGCTAACCAGGAAAAAAAATAAATTGAATTTTCAGTGGGAAAATGAGCGGGGTGAAAGGTAGCAGGCACGCAGAGGCTGCTGGTCTTCTCCATGAGAGAAAGTCACCTCCTGTTCACTTTCCAGGGAGAAAAGGGTTTCTCCCTTTGATCAAGCACTCTCAGCTCTTATTTAATCAGGTGAGAGGCTCCTCAAGTGTGAAGCAGCGGGAGCACGTCGGGAGCAGTGATTTGAGGTAACGTACATCTCTCCAACCTGCTCTAAACCCCTTTGAGTCATCCATGCCCTATCACACCTGACCCATCCCCTCCCCTGCGCTTCCCAGGAGATTGTTCAGTCGCAAGAACCGAAATTTCCTCCGCTTGCCCCGTGGGCACCCTTGCTCTCACTGTGCATGGAGCAAGCGGGACCACTGAGGAAGGATTTGGACTTTCTGGGGGGGACCACAAGGAGAGCAGCCCTTGAGGCAGCTCTGGTCGGCTCTGCTGGCACTGGCGCTGAGCACAGCTGGCCTCGGGAGCGGCTGCAGAGCATCCCTGGCGCTCTGCAAACACAAACTGCAGCGACAACACGGCTCGGGGGAAGGAATGAGGGGTGCCAGCCAAAAACCAGGGTGGCTTCCTAAACGCCCAGGGCTGTGTCCTTGCTATTAACCCCCAGGGCACGGGAAGGGCTGGAGTGCATCCCTGCTCCACCCTGGGTTTATTCTCCTGCCTTGCCGGAGAGACAGATGCCGCTGCAAGAGCGAGGCAGGCGGTTCCCCTGCAATCCAGAGCAGAGCGAAGGCGAGCAGGCGCTTCCGCTGCCAGGGAACGAGCTTGAAAGGGATCCAGCGGATAAAGAGATATTCAAAGTTCAGCTAATGAGTGAGATGAGTCACTGGCTCAACGAGACAAAGGTTAGGCTGGAAAATAAAAGCCCTCGCTGCAAGGAGCGGGGTTGGTGGGGATGCAAAAGGCAGAGGATGGGGCGTAGCTAAGAGCAGGAATCGCTGACAGGGGCAGAGGGGCAAAGCGATGGCTGGCTGTGGCTTGGTTGTGACCCCGGGTTTGCCCCAGATTTGGCCCAGGATGGGTACAGGGAAGCTGAGACAGTGGCCGTGGATATTCAGGCACACGGCAGCTCCCTCCAGCAGTCCGCAGCCCTTCTGCAGCCCCACCAGCCCCTCTCTGGGGTGAAGCACGGTTATTTGGGGGCCCAAGGAGACGCTGTTTGCTAAGGAAGCACAACAGCCCTTCCTTCACCACCCAGCGCTGCTGAGAAGGGACAGAGATTGGTCAGACCTCAAAAAACACTAATTAATCACTGAGAAGCATCAGCCTACTTCCAATGCTCTCGTTGTTACCACCGTGCCCAAAGAAGAGAAATATTGTGGTAAATGTGGGTCCTGCTTCCAAACCATCCTGAAAATGAGGACTGGAAAACCATCACTTCCCTGTTCCTTGAGGATGCTGGCTTGGGGGTACCCAAAATCCCTGTTAGAGCACCCCTGTGTCAATGCTGAGCAAAACAGAGGAACAGTTCTTCTCTCCCCATGGTGTTTTACAGTGCAGAAACCGAAAAGCTGCAGCTTGTAGACAGCACAGAAGGGGTATGTGTGGCATGGGGCAGGTGCAGCGCTGAGGGACTTTTCTAGAGATCTCAGGGCTTCATTTTTGGATGGACTTTTATTTCCTTCACTACTGGGTTCAGCCTGGGCTGGCTGAGTTGCCACCTGAACTGCACCTCTGAATAAACATTCCTCTCCTCCTGAGAAAGTGAGAAAAAGAGAGATGGGGAAGGATGGAGCAGCTTTTGAGCAGCTTGGATTAAAGGAGCAGTGGGCAGGATGCTGATCCTCTCCCTTCTCCAGCTGCCTTAATTTCTGTGTCTGAGGAATGGATCCCCAGGCAAAGGCAGCACGATTGGCCAAAGATGCTGATGGAGGACCGAGATGCCTGTTTGCTCCTTTCCCAAATCCACCCTTGCAGCTCCAAGCAGGCCTGGTTATGGTCCCCAAAATCCTTCTGCTGCTCTTTAATGAATTTATCTGGAAACTGTGAGCAGCACAGGAGGGAAGAGAGAGGCATAGCAGATCCCAGCTTCTCTCCTCCCAGGGGATCCACAGCACAGCCCAGGCTTTCCTGAACTGGCTGCACCGAACCCCTGGAGTTCAGGAGCTCAGGTACAGAATCCATGAAATGGTGTTTCCAGAGTGGGCAGATGAACTGGGTGCCACACCTGGACCCTATATGCCTGCTCTGTATGTGGGTGCCAATGTCACTGTCCCCAAGGGGATGAGACAACAAGCCGGTTCCTAAAAATGTGAGGTTGCTGGTAGTTTATGGCAATGTGGAACAGGGGCTATTCCAAAGGAAGTGGGATATCATGCAAACATTAAATTGACTGCACTTGGAGACTTTTATGGTCCTTAACATGCTTTGGAAGCCTTAATTAATCACGTACTAGTTTTGCACACTTGCACTGGCTCTGCTTTGCCAGGCCACTGTCCCTCTGCCCACCAAGACCTGTGGGATGGACTAGAAACAGTGGGATGCATATAAAAATCCCTGGCACAAGGGCTGATGGTTTTAAACTGGAGGAGGGTTGATTTAGATTAGTTGTAAGGAAGAATTTTTTTACAGTGAGGGTGGTGAAACACTGGCACAGGTTGCCAAGAGAGGTCGTGGATCCCTGGAAGCATTCAAGGTCAGGTTGAAGGAAAAGGGATGTCTTCAACTGGATCAGAGCTCAGAGCCCACCCAGCCTGGCCTTGAGTATTTCCACAGGTGGAGTCACCTCTCTGGGCAGCCTGTGCCAGTGTTTTACCACCCTCTTTGATTTCAGAGCTAAATGTGCAACCTGGGAATGAATGTGTGAGCTGGGCTGTCCCAAATGCATCACCTGCATTGGCAATGTTAGAAAAGCCAACTCGAAGAGGTCCACAGCCTCCTGCAGCCTCAGATGCTGTCACTGCCAGGAGCTGGATCTGCTGTTGTCACCAGAGCTGATGGAAGCACCTCGCAAGATGTGAGGAATTGGGTGGGTTGAATAGAGACAAATGGATGGAGTCATCAGGGAGTTCAAAGAAAATGGTGACAAGTCAAATTGTTTTTAAAAAGTATTTCCACTCTAGTGGTTGAAGGCTGCCACGGATTTCTCTCAAAAGCCCTACTGATGGAGAGTGACTCAAAATAATGCCTTCTGGTAATCAGAGCGTTGGCATTCCTGAGGCTGCACAAAGAGGGCATGACAAGATTTCGATTAAAATAAAACAATCCCATGACTGATTGATATTTACAAAATAAAAAAGTGGCTAAAAGGCATCAGTGTGGATAGAATAAGTATCCTCACACCAAAAATCCTCAGAGCACATTCACCTCCGCGGCGTCACCAGTGGCACACAGGGGAATCCAGCCTACAGCCTGGAGCAGCCATATCCCACAGGCTCAAATCCTGCCCCCAGCTCTGCTCCTGTGCCCCTGCGCTGTGATCAAAGACCATCCAACAGCTGTAGACTGCAATGGTTTGGTCATTTTGGTGACAGTCCTACCCAGAGCTTAAATACCATAGTAACTGAGTAATTGCCCACAGAAGCTGTGGCTGCCCCATCCCTGGAAGTGTCCAAGGCCAGCTTGGATGGGGTTTGGAGCAACCTGGGATAGTGGAAGGTGTCCCTGCCCATAGCAGGGGGCTGGAACTAGAGGATCTTTAATGTCCCTTCCAACCCAAACCATTCTGGGATTCAATGATTTCATGAACGTGCACAGGGGGCTTGGAGAAAAGTTTCATTGCAACAAAAAGTTTTGCTTGTGCATATTTTCTTGTGCATCTTGAGCTAATCCTTTCCCAGGGTGGTGCTGAGGAGCTTTTTAAATTTATAAGAGTGAAAACCTACCAAAATACCCTATTTGTTTTCAACCATTGGTCTGAAATGCCCGTTATTAAAGTGGAAGTGAAGGATCTTCCGCACAAAAGCGATGCAGCCAAGCCCTCAGCAGCTCATGGTGCTGGAACAGCATCATCCCAGCTGCCCCCTGGGGACACCACGAACAAAAAGCACCTTCTGAAAGCGTTGAATAAAACACCACTTGTAAGGATGTCAAATACAAATGGGTTTGTGTCTGTACAGCCGGAGTAAAAATGAGACAAGGAGGCAAATGAAAATAAACAAATCAGGTTTGAGAGCGATTTATGCCCAAGGGATGAGGTGAGGGCTGGACTTTGAGAAGTCAGCACTGTGTTTTTGCCGTGGGCTTCAGGGCAGTGAGTGTTTCAACAAACATTTACCCTTTGCATGCGTTCATCACACTTTTTCCACCTTCAAGAACAACCTGGGGGAGACTGACCTTTCTGATGACAGAGGAAAACCCTAAATTTGTGCCAGAGAGGTGTGAACAAGGAGGGGACCTGATGCAGGAAATCCCTTCTGCATCATCCCAGGCACCTGGGAGCATTTAATTCACCCAGATGATTCTCCCAGGCCAAACAGACTCGTCCCTCTAACATGACATTATCTCGCTGCTGCTGTGACTCCTGTTATTAGCTTGGAAACAAGCTTTACGATGGATTGCCAAGGGGATAAATGGGAATCCCCATTTAAATAAATTTCACAGGGGTGAAATGAAGAGAGGCAGTGTTTAGGCAAAATGCTGGATTTTCTCCTGGTGGAAATACAGTGAGTTGCCTCCAGCATGTACACTTGGACAAGGCTGAAGATCAGAAAATAAATAGAACTACACTGGCAGGGATGAGGGCTGGGTGACCTGACATATCTTCCCTCTCTCTATGGTCAGAGCAAAGATTTTGCTTTAATTGGCTTTAAACCATCTATCTTAAGTGACTCCCAGTACTCTAGAACCTGAACAACAGCCAAGTTTTTAATATACTCATCCTCATGCAGCTCTGCAGGGGTAGGAAAATACTCAGACCTGTTTCGAGCATGGAACACTGAGGCAAAGAGAGACCAAGAGCCTTAACCACAGCTTGCAGGGTGGGATGGCATCACCATTGGGTCAGATATAGTGTCCCTTCCCAAGAAATAGCCAAAAGCTTGGCACGTCCCTCGGGATGCAGAGAATGGCACTGACTGTGGCCAGCTTGAGAGAGGTGCTGGACCACTGTGTAAAGCACCATTTCTTGACTAAGCTGGGTCTGTCCTGGCCAGATTTCTGTGGAGAATTTGGAGGTGTTGTCTGCTGTGTGGGTTCACCCAAAGATGCCACATGGGCAAGAGTGTGAATCCTCCCTCCAACACCTGCACAACGCTGCCGTCTTCCAAATCCTGAAACGTGCTCAGCTCCACTCAATGAACCAACCACACTCCAGCACAGCAGAAAAATACTGCTGGCAGCTTGTGTGAAATACCTGGAGCTCCTGTGAGTCACTTGGGAAGCATCTCCCTCTCAGTGATGTATAGTAGGTCTACAACTGCTGGATTTGATGCCAATGTACAGCTTGTGTGACCCCATACCCTCCTCAGCAAGGCCATCAAGGGCATGGCTCTCCAGCACCTCCAGCAAATACCTGCCCAGAGATAAGGACATCTTTCCTCCTTCCCTCAACAGAGCAGCTCTTCACTTGGATGCTCTGCATTACTTGACCTGCTGCCAGGCCTTGAGCTTTGGTCTTCATCCAGGAGAAGCAGAGACCAAACTCATCAGCTTTTGCCTCAAAGCATCCAGGCACAGGTTCCAGGTGTTGTGCTGACGAACTGGCGGGAGCCAAGGTTGGCCAAGGTCACTCCATCACCGGCAGCGACTCCGGAGTGATGCATCAGCTCCTCTCCAGCCAGTGGCACGGCACAGGGGGATCCCAGTTTTCCAGGCTCCTGCTGTACTGCGGAGCCACTGCCCCTTGTCCCTCATGGCCCCTTCCCTCGCAGTCGCATGAAGGCGATTCCTTGGTGCGATCCCAAGGCAATGGAGTCACGCTGAGCAGGGGAGGACTTTACTCCTGCCCTGTCTTCACAGCTAGTCCCGGACAAGGTTCAGTGTCTAGACGTGAGTGATTGGCAGCAAAACAGGATCATTCTGGGCACTCTTTGCAAATCAGCAGTGGCTGGGTTTTGGCAGAGGCAGCAGGGACTGAGCCTGGCGCAGGAGCAGGCGGTGACATGGTTGGGCGGCATTCGTTGCAGCCCGAGGGTTGGACCTTTTCCTTTGAGCAGTGAGGAAGGGTTGTCCTTCCTCATCCCAGCAGGACTGCACCAGACTCCAGGGAAAGGGACAGCACTCATCCTCCCTGACTTTGGGGGTAAACAGGAGCCTTCTGCTGCTCTCATCACCTTCTGCTCCCTTCAGTCACCTGCTAAGGGAGAGACGCAGCTGCACCTGGAGGTTGGTCTGTCATTTTTGATGCCAACCTTAAAATGAAGCAAATCAGCCCCTGCTGCTGCGATTGGCATTTGTAATGCCATGATCTTTGTTTCTTGTGAGTTACAAAGGTGCTTCAGTGAGACACTCCACAGCCCACCCACAAAACCTGACCTTTCACGTAAATGGTTCTGTTTGTCCTCTAAACATGTTCAGGTCTTTTAACATGTCAAAGCCTGGCATCCATTTAAGGGGTACAATGTTGAGATCAACAGATAGTACCAAGTTAATCCCTGCAACAGCTTTTCATTCCTTGGGGAAGCACCATCTCTCATTTATTATGACAATGGTCAGCTCAAAATCTGTGGATATGGAGCACAAATCAGGAAGTCCATGAGCCAGTCCTGCCCTGGCTCACCAGCGAGCTCTCTGTAAAGCACATCTCAAGATCTCATTCTCAGTATTTTGCTCCAAGTATTTATTATAGATCTTGAACATCCTTCAGAGCTTTGTTTTTTGGCTCTGGCACAGTGGGCCCCTATGCAGAGGGGGATCACCAAGAAGATGGTTTTGTTGGCAGATGTTCTGCTGCCATCTCTCAATTTGGCCAAGGCATCTTCTATATCGCAGTGATGTTGGTCCTGCACTTCCACATCACATGTGGAGAAAGGAGGTTGTGGACCTTGCAAGGCTCTCATGGGCTACATCCGACGTGCTGGGAAGTGCACAAAGATGATGGTTTTTATTATCAAGTTTTAGAGCTATAGTAGCCTCTAACAGCTTTATTCGGGCAATCTATAACACATCAGGTGCCCTTTTCATTCAGTTTTCTTTTTCTTAGTTAATACACTTATGGAAGTTTCTCCCTCCAAACAGAGACCCTGCACTGGTGGGATTGCAAGAGGTGTGGAAAGACACAAGGTGTTTGTTCCTGTGCTTATCATGGGTATTTCTGATTTCAGTATTTCCTCATTGTCCTTCATCTCATCAGGCTGAGGTTATAATTTATTGTTAGTTCCATAATTATTTTTTGTCTCCTGAACTCTTCAGAAACCCTTAGGAAACTAAATGCCATGGTTTTCTGATATCTTTGATGACTTTTTTGTTTAAAAGACTTTTTGGGGAAGAACAAGGGAAACATCCCTGAGTCTAATCTGGAAACTGGGTCTTTTGAAATGTTCCCCTTCTTGCTTGGCACTCAGCTGTGCTAAACTGCTCTCCGGAGGAGTTAATTCCACTGAGTGATGGAGGCATATGACTTTTAACTTCTAGGTAGCACTCCAGGATGGGTTAGTAAATCACCCAGAGCTTCCCACTAGAAGATGTATTACCTTGCTTTTAACACGGTGAACTCTGGAACATTTGGGCAGAAGTTTTCTGTGCTGTTTTGTACTAATGCTCAACCTTCAGCCATTTCTAAGAACAGGGGTAGGGAAGAGTGAGATGTTTCTTCCTTTTAAGAAAATATCTGTGGATTTGAGCTGTGGAGTAGGATTGATTGTCCTTTGGATTCCTGTGAACGACATCATCTTCAAAAAGAGCCATTGGCCGGAGTTCAGATGAGACATCTTCAATGGCAGCAACCAAAATCCCAGCGGACTCGAAGCCCACCAGGTGCCCTCCCTGCACCTGGAGAAAGAGCGGGAGTGTCCCTGTTCCATCAGGGCTGCCAGGTCCATCGGCTCTGGCTCTGCGGGGTTCAGCCTGGAGCAGCCATAGAACAACACTGATTAGCTGCTCATTAACTGAGCACCGCACATCCTGAGCACTAAAGGAGGCAGCAGCTCGGTGCAAAAAATAGCTCAATTAAGGGCCATCAGGACTCACCCACACAAGGGGGATCATTGCCGGTTGCAGGGATATTTTTAAGCCAGTGTCTTCCCAACTTGCGTTTGCTCATCTTTGCTTGGTGAGGGTGTCCCACCACAAACATGCCTGGAGTCTTTTCTGCTGAGGCTTTAATCTAATTTGTGACAATAAGTACTAAAATTGAGCAATGATTTCTTCTTTCCCACATCCCAAAAGGACCTTGCATCCCCTGGTAGGGCAGACCCGAGAACAGCCGGACTCTACCCACAGGAGCAACCACTCTCCCTATTCCCAGCGGGCACCAAGACAGAGCACATGTTTCCGAAGCACATCCCAAGTGCCTGCCCTGTCCCACCAAATATTTGTCACGGGTCCATCCCTGGTGGCAGGAGTAAGGTGACCCTGCCCTCGCCTCACAGGGCCCCCCGTGTCACCTCCCCTGTGTCACCTCCCCTGCTCCAGTTTCGGGGCGGTCACACGGTGCTTACTCAGAGGGGATGAGGTAACACCCCTGTCAGCAGTGACGCCATCGCCTTCCCCGTAAAGCACCCTTCTTATCGCCTTCTCAGTCATGTTTTCCTGGCAGGCAGCCCAGCCAAGGGATATGGTAATCTCCAAACGCTATCAGACAGTGTGATCAGCTGAGGCTGGGATATCTCCCTGCAGTGTTTGTGGTGATAGCATCCATCCGCATGGAACCAAAGAGTCGTTCAGGCTGCAAAATGTCCTTAAGATCATTGAATCACACAATCATCTAGGTTGGAAAAGACCTCTCGGATAATCAAACCCAACCATGAACCCAGCACTGCTGTGTTTACCACTAAACCACGTCCTCACGAGTCTTCTGAACACTTCCAGGAATGGTGATTCCACCACTTCCCTGCTCCAGTGCTGGACAACTGTTTCAGTGAAGAAATTTTTCATAATATCCAACCTAAACCTCTCCTGGTGCAGCTTGAGGCTGTTTCCTCTCATCCTGTCACTTTGTTACCTGAGAGCAAAGACCCCCCTGGCTGCCCCCTCCTGTCAGGGAGTTGTGCAGAGCCACCAGGTCCCCCCTGCGCCTCCTTCTCTCCAGGCTGAGCCCCTTTCCCAGCTCCCTCAGCCGCTCCTGGGGCTCCAGACCCTTCCTCAGCTCTGTTCCCTTCTCTGGACATGCTGCAGCCCCTCAATGTCTTTCTTGTCGTTGGGGCCAGCAAGACAAGACAAAGATTCCTGGCTCCCTCACGCTCTCTCTCCCACTCCTGTCATTCCCTTCCTGCTCTTCCCATGGCTCTTTCCTTGCCCAGCAGGCTCTGTCCCATTTTGGTGTCACCACTGCAAATGGGATCATCCTGGTGCTGTCTCCTGGCCCTTCCAGGGTGATACAGAGGGGGTCTCCACGGGGTTCTTCATCTGGAAAGGAATCCCAGGTACCAAGTGTGGGTTGTCCTAATGCGCAGCTCAGTGTGGATTTTAGAAATCCACTGTTTTTTCCCTCTGGATGGCATTCTTGTTTCTCGTGGTAGGTTTCAGCATTGCTGACTCATGTAATTTTATTATATATCTTGTGATATTTCATGCCATCGGTGACGCAAGGGTGGCCAGAGTCACATGGCTCTGTGACAAGGAGCTTTTATGAGGGGCAAAAATAGGCCGGTGTATTTGTGCTCCTCACGCTAAGAGGGAAGCAGGAAAATAAGCCCCCTAAAGTTTTGGAAAGCAGGGACAGAAAGGAAAGAAAAACCGAAACACAGCCTCAATTTGGGCGATAATTTTTAAAAATCCCATGATTTTTAACCTGCTGTGGTTTTTCCTGGTGCTGGTTCACAATTCCTGCTCTCCTGAGAGCAGCTGTTGTGCCGGCTTCCAAGCTGTTCCCTGAAATGTGGAAATCCCCCTTACACAAACAATGGCACTGTTAGTCTTGCTGATTTTCTGGAAGCACAAAAACATGTTTGTTTTCAGCCATGATCCTCTGAGGGAATTTCCTCCCTGATTTGGAAACTGGGAAATTTTTTTTATTCCTATGAAAGCCATTTTCCCAGTTTCCAAGATCCTTAATAAACTACAATTACCAAGATTAAGAGCATTACGTGGCTGGCATCAGACACAGAAACACACTGAATTGTGATTGCTTTGGTGGAATCTGGCCGGGATAACTGAGTGAAATGATCCCTTCTCCTGCACAGCGGCTGAGAGTGTGGAATTGATGTGCTCCTCTTTGGGATAACAGGTTGCCTGTGGCAGGAATTTTGTGTCCATGGAAGCTCAGGCAGCTGCCTCAAGTGCCGAACTCTGGAGGAAAGACAGGGAGGACCTGCTGGCAGCATCAAAAGGTGCTGCTGGGGGGTTTGCAGGTTCATGGAAAGGAGGTTCAAGGGCTTTTCCCAATAATGTCTGAGCCTCCAAGGATCCAGTATCTCATTTATCAAGGGGATAAACACGCTGGAGTCCCAGTCTCCATGCAGCATGTTCCAGATGTTGCTGGTGGCAAGCACATCCTGTGTGTCCTTTTCCACTGCAGCACTGTGCATGGCTCTCAGCAGGAATTTGCTGGAGGGATGGATGAAGGGGACAGCAAAGGACTCAGGTCACCACCTGGATGTGTGACAGGGAGGAACACACTTGTCCTCAGGAGGAGCATGGGAGTGTCGCTCCTGGAGCTGGTGCTGGGTTTGAGGGCATGGAGCCCGTGACTCCTCTGGAATGATCCATCCTGGCTGACATCCTGACACGTGGAGGCAGGAGGGAGAGCTTCTCCATTGGCATCACTGGCAAATGGTCTTGTAGGTGCTGGAGCTTCCTGCTGCTCTTGCTCCAGCTGCTTATGTGCCCTTGTCTGGAGAAGTATCGGCAGCACCGAATCCCGCCCAGACATCGCAGGGATGGCCGAGTGCCATCAGCGGGGAACAAACGCTGACCCATCCCAGGGAGGCTTTTTGGAGCCAGATGAGCTGCAGCACTTGGAGCTGCCAGTGCCGCCCTTCCTTCCTTTGTGTTTCACTGACTGTGGCCACCCTGTCCCTGTGCCCCGAGCCTGGGTGGCACCTTGAACCCTCTGATCCGTGCCACGAACTCGGGCAGTGCCGTGTGGACACCGAGCAACGCCCAGCTGGCTTTGGAAGAGCACTGGGTGCCCCAGCTGAGGGACCTTTGGCATATCTGAAGGGAGATCTGATCCTCCCAGAGGCTGCAGAGGTGGGGAGTGCCACGAAGGCTCCACGCACATCCCTCCTGTGGGAGGAAGAAGCTCCTCTGCCGGGTACGCGTAAGTTCTTCCCAGCAGGGAAGAGGCAGCTATTGAAGGAGGAAGTCTTTGAAACTGTACTCTGCTGCAAGTAGCTCAGACATCCTCAGTGACCCCAGGATGAGTAAGAAAGGACCTTTTTTTTCTAGACTATGTTGAAGGATATGTGGGATTTCCTAAAATCCTTCTAGTTGTGTGGCCATGTAGCTTTGATTCCAAGCTGCCTGGCACGTTAGCCGCTCAGCACATCCTTTGGAGGACAGAAACCGCTGTTGACCACGGTGGATCTTTCCACCATGGGTACTCGATGGAGACCCAGGTGATGCCAAAAATTTGCCAACATCCATTCTTAATCAGGCACCCACAACAGGCTTTACAAAGACATCCAAATCTGCCCTAAAAATTGTTCCAAGGGAAGTCTTCTCCTGTCACATCTGCAGCTTGATGGTGGGATTGCAGCCGGTGCAGGAGGATGAGGAGCCCTCACCCCTTTTCTGGCTGTGTGGGCTGACCCTGAGTTATTCAGCACTGAACTAGATCCTGGTGGGCTCAATAGAGCGTCCCACAGATGGATGTGCAGCACCAGCTACACCCTGGTGGGCTCAGGAGAGCATCCTGCAGACAGACACGCTGCCTTTCCCACGGCGGCTTCCCTGCAACGCTCCACCAGCGTGAGAGCTGCGAGGGAGGCAGGACTTAATTAGAGGAATCTGGAGAAAGGCAGATTTTGTCATGTAAATGATTCTTGTCATAGGACACGTTCTAAATTTGGATTCTGAAGCTGGGGCTGAGCAGAACAATCTCTGCTGTAGCGTGGCAGCTGTCAAAGGTAGGGAGAAGCGTTGAATGCCTACAGGAGTGATGGCTGGTGCCTTTTATTTCACTGCGGGGTACTTTCAACCTCTGAGCACATCAAGTGATTTCATATTGCTGGACAGGAATGATCCTGTGAGACAGCTTCGATCATCCCCACTCCTTTTAACTAAGGTAGCCAAACCCCCAAGTCCGTGTGGGCAATAAAAGGAGTTGTTATCGCGGACATGATTTGATCCTGGATTTCCAAACCCCTGGGCCTGTGCTGAGGCTGTCAGCCAGTATCACAGCCTGTTTCTGTTTAATATTTTCTTTCTCCATTGCTCAGCCCCGCACAGCATCACAATGGGAGGCAGCGCTTTCTGCTCAGCTCCACCTGCTAATGGTGCCTCTCACTGTGTTTTTCTTCTCATGCTGCACCACAAGGTACTTATTCCTCTAGAATAACAACTTTTAAATGAATTTAAAAACTCCCTAAGGTAGGTATGGTAGCAACAGATAAGGTTCCTGATAAGGATGCATTTTGAGTGTGGATTCTCTTGTGCCTCATGGGGTTGAGGCTCACCTTGCTTGCAGGCAAAGAGCCTTGCAAGAGTTCATTTCTCTCTGGATTCCCAGGGGAGCTGCAGTCAGCCTGTAATCTTTCTTTTCCTTGCTGTTCCCCTTTGCTTGCTTTCATTAAACTTCCAAAAACAGTCATAGAATCACAGAAGGGTTTGGGTTGGAAGGGACCTTAAAGCCCACCCAGTTCCAGCCCCCTGCCATGGGCTGCGACACCTCCCACTATCCCAGGATGCTCAGAGCTCCATCCAACCTGACCTTGGACACTACCAGGGATGGGGCAGCCACAACTTCTCTGGGCAATTTTCACGTCTCCGTCTATTAACTTCAGATGAAGATGCCCACCAAGTTCAATAGCTCTGAGAGGTGCTGGAGAGACAGGTACGGAAGTGTGGCTCCAAATGCACAGTGATTGAACACGTCAGCCTAGCTTCCTTGGGAAGCCAAACTAACAGGGAACAGTAAAAATTCTCTTTGGAAAATGGCTGGAACAAATCCTGTTGAATGTATAATGTGGATAATGTTCCAGCGTCTGGGAGAAGTGCTAAGAGAACCAGAGCAGAGCGGTAAGTGCATCATTCATAAGCACCAGCTTCTTTAACAAATGTGGCTCCTTATTATGCTCATGAATTATGCATGGAGGAATCACAATTCTTGACGGTGTTCGGCGCTCGCAGTCACTGGGTTCAACCGTGTGACTCTGCACGGACCAGGCACCGGCGCCACTCTGGGGCTGACTCCATTTGGATGGGATCATTCTGACTGGCCAGAAAGCATGGCTGCTTCTGACTGACTGATTATTCCAACAGCTTCAGCCTCGATGTAAATCTCTCAGCTGTGAATATTCAGTTGTAAATTTGACGTACAGTTTCTATAAGCCGGTAAAACTTGACCTAGACTGGCAAAACTGTTATTGAGCTAAAATACCCCACCCACTCAAACACAAATCTAGGAAATCTCCTGGAATATGGAAGGGAATAGAGGCAAAACACTATTGGCAGCATTTGCTGAAGGTTCTGAGAGGCAAAATACCATTGGCAGCATTTGCTGAAGATTCTTCATCAGGTTTCAGTTTTGTGACCCATAAAGCATGTCCATATCGTATTAAATCAAACAGACCATCCTAATAAATCATTTTCAGGAATAAAGCCCCTGAGGAAGAGGTCCAAAAGTCAGATTGCTTGCTCTGCCATCATGGACAGCAGATCCGCCCTCCTCCTGCCCTCTCCATCTGCAGGGAGCGAGAAGCAGCAATTAGCCAGCCTGGGGGTGTGTTCCCTGCTTGGGCTGAATGACACCCTGAGCCCAAAAAGTTCAGGTGTGACCCTGTTTGGTGGCAAACCTGGCTTGGGTTCAGGCAGCCAGGAGTGAATCGAGCTCTAAGGTCAAGCTGAGTTCGCAAAGTGGAAAAACCCAGCGAGCAGCAGCCTGAAATCATGCCCTGAGTGCACTGATCCCGGAGTGGTGGCCTAGCCATGTGCCAGGCTCCAGGACACCAGGTCCTGGGCTCTGGCTCATCTCCCACTCAAAGACGTGGTCCTGATTTTGGAGACCTGATCCTGAGCTTGGCTCAGCTCCAGGATGGAGGAAATGACTCAAGTGACACTTTGGCAGCAGCGCCGAAGAGGAAATAATAAAGAAATCCTTGAAATAAAAATATACCATCATTAGCAAAAGACAGTGAAAATCCATCAGAGTTTTTATGGTTTTTTTTTTCCCAGTTGAACAAGCAAACCCAGAGGGAAGCAGCACATGGTTCATATTGTTCCTGTACCTGGGGACTGTACGTATGGACCAGGACTGGGTTGTGCAAGGAGTACAAACCCAGGGTAAAGGACTCACCTCACCCCAGTGATGGCTTCCACCTCCTATGTTTGGCACAGGAGACAGCAGATGGACTCGGATTGAAGGACACATAAATGAATACGAGATCTCAGTGACAAAGCCATCTGTCTAGCCAAAGTCACCCACTTTTGTAGTCTGTGAGGCTTGGATCCACCCACTTGTGTTGTGGAGCCAGACTCTGAGCTCAGTAATTCTGCTTATGGTAGAGTGTGGTGTCTGTTTTACGGGGAGATGGATTGTGCCCTAAGGGTTTGTACTTCTCTGCATTTACTGCAAGTGCAGAGCAAGATTTAGTTGTTGTTTTGTCATCTATAGTCAACACATCCCAGGCAGACACTCAACAGTTCGGCTCTTTCCCCGTTAGAGATAACTTGTTTTAGTGTCTTGGTATTTAGGGCTTAAGTGATGGACAAGCAAAGAGGAACTTCAGGATACTTTCATGACTTGACCCAATGGCAAAAGGATTTGTACTCAGAAGGACCAGTCCTGATGCCTTAGGTTTTAACTTTTGTTCATCAATCCTACCTCTTCTCACTCACTGACACCTGACCACGTCTTCTCCTAGACTAGGAAAAAATGAGGAAAAATTTCTTCACCAAAAAGGTTGTCAAGCACTGGAAAAGGCTGCCCAGGGCAGTGGTAGAGTTGCCAAACCTGAAGGAATTTGAAAGACATGTAGATGTGGCACTTGGGACGTGGTTTAGTGGTGGCCTTGGCAGTGCTGGGGCAATGGTTGGACTTGATGGTCTTAGAGGTCTTTTCTGGCCTCAGTGTTTCTGTACTCAAAGGGCCCTGTAGGAGCACAGTTAAATAAAACCTTTGATAGTTTGGTGCAATGATCTGTTCCAGCTGGAAGAGAGGTGAAGTTCCCTGCTGTGCCACAAGTTTGCTTTTTGGTTTTGTGTGCTTGGACATGAGGAACTGACTGCTCACCCAGCCATTCATCCCAGTTCAGTGTTTCCTTTGAGATCCTGCACACTGGGAACTGGCAGGAACATCTTGAATGCACTTGGGAGCACGGGGCTGAAGGGAGTAAACACCTTTTGGGGCATTAGAAACAAGCCAGCCAAGAACTCCCATTGTCTTTGGATTAGGCTGGCTTTGTGCAGGTGTTTGTGTCTGTGCTGGCCCCACAAGCCCCCTGTGGAGCAAACCCAGAGCCCCTGGTGGGGGACCTGTCTCCCTCCCTTCCTCCCCACCCCTGCTGCTCACCAGGAGCTGCCTGACAAAATGAAGCTGCAATGTCTCCATCTCCATGAATCCCTAATTTCTGCTTAGTAAATAGTCCAACGGGTGATAAAACCAACCACTTCTGCTGGTCCCACTGGATGGAGGGGGCTTCACATGCCAAGGGATCTCGGGGCTTGGTCGGATTTTGTTTTCACGTGGTTAGTTTGAAATTTCAGGACCACTTTGCATTTGGCTGCAAGACCTAGGCAGGAGCCACCCCACCATCCATATGGGACAGGACAGGGAACAGGGAGCTGGGTCCAGCCCTGGCAGAGCCTCAGCCTGGTAGAGATTTGCAGAAGCCAGCCCGGAGCCTGTGCAGAGTCTCAGTGCTACAGTCAGGAAAGGCGGCAGCGCTGCTTCCAATGTGTTTCCTTTGCTGTCCTCCCACCCTCGCTCCTACGAGCTACTCATCATCATTTTTACAGCACAGCTGACAATTCCCTCCCATATTTTCTGTCCCTCAGAACTCTCTGTTCAAAGCGCCAGCAAGAACTACCAGGTATTTAGACCAAGGGCTCACACAGGTTCCCCTTAAGAGCTGTTTCTCCACTATTTACCTGCTTTTTTCTTGTGCAGTCTGCAAAGTATTCGAGGGGGCAAAGGCAGATTTGCCCTCTGGGCTCCTGGGCTTTTTATGGAAAGAGCATCAAAAACTCCAACCTTTCCAAGCTGTGCTGCAGAGCTTCTTGCGGAATCATTGCTGTCCTCTGGCAGCGACCATCTCGTTAAAATACAGGTTCCCATTATCTCTGACTCGGCCAGGAGTGTTACAGGTGCCTTGCTAGTCCTGCACGTGTTTCTCCTGCAAATGCATCACTTTCCTCTGGTCAGGCTGATTTTTCCAGCCCTTCCCACAGCCACTCATTGATTCTTTCAAGCAAATTGCAAAGCAAACAAAGAAAGAGAAACAAACCAAACCACAACCCCCAAATACAACACAAAACACAAAATAAACACCCCAAGCCTCATCAACCTGTGTAGTTTAAAGCCGGAGAGTATATTAAAAATTTCCATCATGGAAATTTCCTAGCTCAGCATGGAGATTTCCCAGTATATTAGACTCTTCTGTTTTTCAGGGCTGCAAGCAAAGAATGGAAATTTCCAATTACTGCATCAAAGGCTGCTGCTCTCCTGACAGTCTGCTTAGCAGGGGTCATCTGCTCCTGTAGGACATTAAATAATTTAAGGGAGGGACAGGGAGGATTTGCTCAGCTACACCATTTCCTGCACAAGGCGTGAGCATTTCCTCTGCTGCTTGGTGGAAGAGAATGATCTCGGTAGCTGAGAAGTACCTCAGGGTCAAGATTTTGGGAAATGCTTCTCCCTCATCCTGGCAGACCTGGTGTGCAGAGCTGGGACCAGAGGAGTCTGGTCACCTTTGCCTTGACTGGAGCTGTCCAGCCCTTAACCTGTTGCACGGTCGAATTCCCACCACTGGGATGCACAGGCAGAAAACTTCTCTCTACCAATAGATCATCATTTTTTATCCCCCTCAGGGCACTGGACTGGGAGGAGGAGGGAGGAGGGAATATGCCAAAGCAAGAAGGAATCACGCTGCTCCCTCCATTTTGCAGCTGTGCCCCACCAGCACAGGCTGCAAAAAAAGCTTCACTGGTCACCCTCAGCCAGGGTGTGGATGCAGGGAGTCAAAAAGGCAGGAGAACCAGTCCCTGCTTTCTTCTCCCACTCCACCATGGGACCAGCAAAGCCCACCAAGCCCGGGCATAGTGGTTGGCAAAGGGGGGTGATGGCACCGACCAGGCAGTGCACTGTGGGGTTTAATCAGTTTGTGCTTGTGGATGGTGTCGGAGCTCCCAGCTGCAGGCCCTGTACAAAAGTGCCAAGTAATGCCATTACACGGGGATTTTCCTTAACAAGTCTCGGTGCTGCAACACGAGAAACACTCGGGATGATGCCATTAACAGTAGCCAGCTCATCTGCTTTGGCAAAAGCAGTGGGAAAGGCGGAAAGGGAGGGAGGGAGGGAGGGAGGAGAAATGAATACATATGAGTCTTAGGAGAATTGAGATTTGAACTCAGTGCCTGATTTTTCACAGGCCGTGTCTTATCTGTCTTTGTAAATCTGGCTCCAGGGCATTTAAAGGAGCTCTTTTGTACTAATGCTTCTTCTGAACTCTGGTAGTTAGAGCGTGGTTTTTGTAGGTCCCAGCTCATTACAGAGGTAATCATGTGAGCCGGTTTATCTAAAAGGGAGACTAGATCTGAATGTTCTCCAAACCGAGAACACCTTTTACAAGCATGAGTCTGCAGTAGTAACTGCCTGTACTTCTGCAACCTCTCTCATCCAAGAAATTCAGGACTTTTTATAAAGCAGAGTTGATGTTGTTTCCCTTACAGTGACAGGGAAATGGAGAGAAAAAGGGGTTTGTCTCAATGTTTCTTTCCGATTTATTGGCAAAATATGATTAGAAGCTTGGTCTGGTTGGCTCATATACCTTCTCCACCCTCTCAGTTTTAAAATCAAGTCAGGCTGATTGTAGTCAAGCCCAAGAACAGGTACTTGTAGCATCTCAGAATCAACATGGGTCACAGAGTTGAAGAACAAAGTCAAATGAACTTTTCTATGAGTTCATCTTCATAATACATTACAGAAAATACAGCTGTCGTTAAGAGGAATGTCAGCATGAGTCAGGTATAAGACAAGTTTCCTGCAGCCAGCAGAAAAAAACATCACCAAGCCTTCTCAAAATTAAAGGAGATTGTTTCTGACACAAATGGTCTTGCACCAAATGCGAGCCAACTGGTTCAAGCCTCATTATGACAGATAAAATTATATTTATCACTGGGCTGGAGGCTGGTGGCTGTTCACAGCCTCGTGAACATCACCTGCAACAGCATTTGGTATGAACTAAGAGAGAACAGACCCAAAGAGAGACACAGCAGCTGGTGGCACAGTAGGTTTCCCAAAGCTGTGGAGAGAAATGGGATAAAACACTGATATGGAGCCTCCTGCATGGAAAAGGCAAGGTTGAGAGGAAGAGTTTTTTTTAGAATGTCCAAAAAACTCAAGTGTTCAGTGTGGTGCTCATCTTGGGTGAACAGCAAGATGAAAGCAGCAAGAAGAAATAAAAAGCAGAACATAATCAGCAAAAAGCAGGGGAAGAAGGGGATATAGACAGAGGAGAGAAAGTGTCATGCAGCAATTAATTAGGTGAACTGTAACTTCGAGGGGCAACATGGGAATGATTGGGCTGAGGGGCATAAGGAAGATAAGGAGAAGTACTTAAGGTAAATGAGGAGCAAAGGGACTGCTTGCAATGGAGACGTTAAATCACTACCGAAAGAGAAGAGGGCTACCAATCCTCGGTGCCTGATGCAGCTGCCTGCTTTGCCTTTCCAAGCAGCTGATGGAGAGAGACACCTCTCCTGGAGAGTGATTCAGTCGTTCCAGAGATGGGTGGGATGAGTTGCTTTCTAAAACTGCTTCCCTCCATTGACTAGAGAGGGGGAGGCCAGACTTGGCTCACACTGAACACCTGACGTTTTGGCAGCTAAAATTAGGTGAGATGAGTCTCATCTGTTGGTAGAACCAAGGAGGATATTGGATATCTACTACAGACAAATATTTTTAGATTAGCCATCGAGGAAATTTGCACCAAGTGGTCCTCAAGAGCTGCCTCCATAGTCCTCTGGATGGCTTGGGTTAATATTTCTGCAAGCCTTGGCATATGGAAGAGCTCCTGAAGGCCAGGAGAAGGATAATCATAGAATCATCAAATATCCTAGAATGGTTTGGGTAGGAAGGGACCTTAAAGATCATGTATTCCAACCCCCTGCCATGGGCAGGGACACCTTCCACTGGACCAGGTTGCTCCAAGCCCCATCCAGTGCTGATGGATGACAAGGCAAGCAGGACAGCACAAGTAATTATAGGCATGACAACAGTCCCATGCAAAACAGTGGACATACAATTCAAACCATATGGTATCAAATGACAAAAATATAATCAGCATCAATCAAGTTGGCTTTGATAAAAATCCATAATTTTCAAATGAGTTTGGCTTGTTGTTCTTGAGTGAAATTACAGGTTTGTTTGATAGAGGCAATGATGACAACACAAAAGGCTCAGACCTTTGTCCTTGCACCCCATACTCCATACTCACTCGTTGGGGACATATTTCCATTAAAAATCTGGCACTGAAAATTATCACAAATTATTATTTGCAAAATGGATTAAAAAGTGGCTGCCTGGCAGACCTCGAATTCCAGCTTTGGCTGGGAATTAGCACCAAATGTAATTTGGAAGGTGAGGTGTCACAGGGATGAGGAGTCTGGTGGTAAATACAAAGTCACTGCTGCTGATGTGCCTCTTTCTGATCACACATGGTGGGATGAATACTCTGATTCGGGCTCCCCAAGCAAATTCTGCCCATTCAAATACTTGCTGATTCTCCACCAAAGGACAAGAAGGATGGCCAGTCATCCCTGTCTGCTGAAGGGATGAAAGAGTCTGCTGAAACTCTGAAAGATTAACTGTGGGAATCATTCAGGAGACAAGAAACTCCATATGGTCTCCCAGTGTGAGACTGTTTGAAATGGTTGATGAAAACCTTCTGTAAGAAGCACATCCTCCTTTCTGTGCATGGTGGGGAGCTCTGTCCTGCTCCTGATCGTGAGAGGGTGTTGGAAAAGGGGCAAAAGGATCAGGAGAGAAATATCACATCTAGAGAAGGGACCGGAGCTGTGGAAGGGTCTGGAGCACCAGGAGCGGCTGAGGGAGCTGGGAAAGGGGCTCAGCCTGGAGTAAAGGAAGCTCAGGAGGCACCTTCTGGCTCTGCAAAGCTCCCTGACAGGAGGGAGCAGCCAGGTGGGGATCCGGCTCTGCTCCCAGAGAATCAGCAATAGGATGAGAGGAAACAACCACAAGTTGCACCAGAGGATGTTTAGACAGGATATTAGGGAAAATTTCTTCACTGAAAATATTGTCAAGCACTGGCACAGGTTTCCCAGGGATGTGGTGGAGTCCCCATCCCTGGAAGAGGTCAAAAGGTGTGTGGATATATCAGCTGGGGATGTGGTTCAGTGGGGAATTTGGCAGTGCTGGGTTAATGGTTGTATTTGATGATCTTAGAGGGCTTTTCCAGTTGTAATGATTCCATGATTCTGTGATCAATGCCTTGGGGGCTGGAGGTAAAATTTTGCAAGGAGTGGTCAGGAAGCTCTGGCTTTTAGCTGGTGATAAGCTGGGCAGGAGTTTGCCCTTCCACAGGATGTGGGACAGTCGGCTCTCATGGGCTCTTTAAACATCAAACAGTCACAGCAAGACCCAATGACTTCAAGTGGAAGCCAGACAAGCTCAAAGAAGAGAAGAGCTTCAAGACCACAGCAGGAAACCTGACCTACCACTGGAATGAGTGGTGAAGTGAGTGGTGGCTCCTTCCCTGTGTGATGCTTTTCTGGCTGGAACCCGTGGGCACATCCAGGAACCCCCATGCTGGGCAAACCAGGGAAATGCACCAGCTCATGACTTCAGAAAGGCCCAACCAGAGGATCTCACACACCACTCATGACTCTGATTTGAACTTCCCATGTCTCCCTGGGCTGGGGCACTCGCCAAGCCCATCTCCCCTCGAAGGGGAGCTCTGCGTCAGAAGAAGGAGCCGTGCAGAGCCAGCAGTGCCTCCTCTGAGCCAACTGTGCACCACTCACTGGTGGGATTTGCTCCAGGACTTTGGGCTTTTTATCACGTCCCTGCTGTCGGTCACACGGCGGTGACAAGGCCCTGACTCACGAGGGGATGTGCCGTGTGTGCATGACTCCATCTGCCTCCCTGACCCACTGCTTGTGTATCTAATGACTGCTTGGTGATTTCAGGGTTTGGACGTTTTCCTTGCACCAGCTCCGATGACTTCAGCCGCAATATTTCCCCGAATGCCGACGGCTGCTTTTGCTGCAGACACTTCAACACCGGCAGCTGTTTGGCAGCATTTTGTGCTGCTGCAGTTGGGATGGAGGACAGCGACTACACCAGCAGTGAATTTTGGGGTTTGCAGCCTGTGGCCAGGGTGGTGACACCCCGGTGGTGCTGCTGGCACTGGTCTCATTGCCAGCCAGATGATTCCCCGTGACTGCTCAGCTCAGCAGGGATGAGCCATGCCACCCACGGCCTGAGCACAGGCTGGGGAGGGAGGATGTTCTACACAGGGATCTGCCTCAAAAAACACCTTCTCTCCCAGAAGTCTCCCACCACGTGGAGAACCAGACAACTAGAAGATGGTGGCTTCACAAGGTGTGTCTTACAAAGTGGGATTTGGCCTCCTCACAACCTGGGAAGGAGACTTGCAAGGAAAAAGCAGGTGCTCCAGGAAATGCTGTGTGTGAGCTAACAGGTGATGCTCCTTGCCTGTGTGAGGGGGATCTTATGGACCAGAGGAAGGAGATGGCGTGAGGTGCCCTGGCCACGTGGAGGAAACACCCTCCATTCTATGTCCAACCTGTTAGGTGATAGCAAATCTGTGCACTCATCCCCCTGCATGTGCCTCAGTTTCCCTGTTTATAAAACCCAATTCCACTACTTGAGCAATACAATGATCCCCAGCTGCACCCTACATGTAGGTGAGAAAGAAATGTCCTGGCCATGGACTGCAGAAGGTCTTGTTCTTCCAAACCTTCTTCTCGGCTGAACCTGCTAATTTTCTTTAAAAATTCTGCCCTGTGAGGGTGGTGAGGCCCTGGCACAGGCTGCCCACAGAAGCTGTGGCTGCCCCATGCCTGGAAGTGTCCAAGGTCAGGCTGGATGGGGCTTGGAGCAACCTGGGATAGTGGAAAGTGTCCCTGCCCATGGCCTGGGGTTGGAACCAGATGGTCTTTAAGGTCCCTTCCAGCCCAAACCATTCTGAGACTTTTTCAGGCATCCTTTGGATACTTGGCCACCCAGGTGGAATTTCTCCTCATCCTCCACAATGAAGGTAAGGGGATTTTCACCCTGCCCCATTCAGGCAGGTTGTGTGTTGTCTCATTGGAGGCACCACCCAGCACTGTGGAGGGTGCACCAATTAAATCCCATAATTAACCCCTGTAAATAATGCAAAGATAGCTGAATAATTCAGTCTAACCTTTCACACTCAAAGGACAGCGTTTTATGGACTGTAACACATTTTCCAGATGGGCCCTACTGCTCTCCTCATACCACTCCAGACTTCCAGGGACTAATATAATAAATATGATATAATATAGGATGCCTTTGTGCCAGCCAGTTATACTTTTAAAACAGAGTCAGAGATGTGCCACATGAGATGGCAAAAATTACTCCAGTAGCCCAAAAGATGCATTGCCAAGGCTTTTTTCATGGGATGCCCAAGCAATGATGCAATCTGATGCTTCTTGCAGCTTCACTATATCATGCAGAGACAGCAAGAGAAGTGTGCAGAAAGTATCCAAAAGTCCTGGGCTGAAATCCCAGAAAATCTGGTGGCAGGATTTCCATCCATTTCAGCAGAGCCAGGACATCTCCCATGAGAATCCCTGCTGGCTCTGCTGGGCTGTGTGTCCATCTTCAACTTTTTCTTTGCTGTTACCAATACAAAGGACACAGGAGCCCATTTTACTCATGGGGCTGTTGGGCAATTTAACTCACCCACTTTTGCACGGTGGGTAGGAATTACCTTTTGGAAGGGTCAAAATGACCTCATTCTTGTCTTTATTGCCTGAATTTCTGCCTGTGCTGAAGGGTAGGAGCAGATTCATGCTCGCAGTCTGTGCTTTGCCTTCAGATGTGAAGTTTGTTGATGGAGTTCTGATCCCTCTCCCCATCTTTTTGTTTCATCTCTCATTACAGGCTTTAAACTGCGGCCAATTAATATCAATAATGGGATCAAAGGTGTGTTTTCCTGGTGTTTCCTCTTTCCTGCCTGGGGCACAGGTGAAGTCTAGCCCAGTGGGATGCTTGGGCTGGAAGCTGGACCAACATTATGCCATTGTCACATAGGGATCCATCTGTCCATCCATCAACCCCTCTGGACAACTCATGGATTCTTCTGCTCTACATTTTCTGGTCCAAAAGTAAAGCACAAGCTCCATGTGTTTTTTTAGATACTTTCACCATGCAAGTCCCTATTGCTCTATGTTCCTCCTGGACCCTGGGTTTATATCCTTAAAAAAAGGAACAAAACCAGAGCTCAGACTGTGCTGGGCAGGGGCGGGAGGGGTTCCTCAGGGAAAGCTTCACGGATCTTCATTGCCAATGGGCTAAGATGGACTTAGATGGAAAGAACCATTTCCAGATGATTCAGTTCCCCAGTGAAACTCATGGTGGTTGAAAATCCCTTCAAGTCACAGAATCACAGAATCCTTAAGGATGGAAAAGACCTCAAGATCATCGAGTCAAACCTTTGACTGAAAGGATCAAAGTATGGTGGGTTGTCCTGCCCCTTCTCATTGGATAAGTAAGGGTGAGCCAGTTCCTGGTCAGCGTGTCATGCCCATGTCTTCCTGAAAAGGCAGGAGATATTTGTGTTTAAAGACTGAAATTTCTTTTCCTAAGCAAAAGAGAACTCCTGACACAGTATCCCTGTGATCCCAAGACAACGGGAGAGGGCTTGAAGTTCAAAGAGGCAGAAGTGAGGGAGACACTTTTGCCACTGGATGTGTCATGGGGGGATCAAAGCCAAGAAGAAGGTGACATCACAGGTGCATCACCCTGCAGATACAAATCATGGGCAGGAGGGGAAACCAAGGGATGAGTCAGAGCCAGCTGCTGGGAAGGAGACAACACTGGTGTGCTTTGTGCTGGGTCTACATCCCCTTTTCTGTCTCAGGCAGAGGATTGCCTTGCTCAGGTTTATAGCTCAGTGTAATCACCCAGTGAGGTCCTGGAATATTCCCTCTGGGGGATGGACTTGAGTACTTGGAGCAGGAGGCTGACATCCAGCCCCGGTGGGATTTTCCCAGTCTTACCTCTGCTACCCTGTGTATTCTCCAGGGTCTCACATCCAATGCTCTGAGAGCTTCAGCATCCCAGGTGAAACGTGGGTGGTTTTCTCCATTCTCACACTGAGAGCCCAGAAGACTCAGGAGGGATCTACACGAACCCAATGAACCAAAGGGAACTCCAGAGAGCTCACCAGCAGATCCTCTACAGCTATTTCCTGGAGAGCGTTTTCAAGGCTTCCTTACTTCCCACGTGCCAGGCAAGCCCTGGGCTGGGAAGTGTTCAGGTAAGACGCTGCAGCTCTGCCCATCAGCTTTTTCACGTGGTGATTCAGATCCTTTGTGTGGCTTTATCCTGACCGCTCCGTCGTTGTGCAGCGCGGAGGCAAACGCTGCCAGGAGCTTGTGAGTTTGAATATTCCTGACTAGCAGGAAGCCAAGGTTTGAGTTGTTCAGTGCTCAGGAGTGTTAGAGGAGCCCTAAATGGCTGAATTGTTACTTGTGCTGAAAGAAGCAGGCATGGTGTTTCCAATTATTCTTCATTTCAGACAACAGCGAGCTGTTTTGGTTTATTGGAGCAGTAGCTGGGTAGAGGAACAATATTGAGTAAACGGTGCTGAAAAAGGCTCAGTGTGAGGCAACAAATTTTTCTGACATAGACCCAACCTTACTTGGGAATATTGCTGGCAAGTCAATAATAGGTATGGCAGAAATCAATCGGGAATAATGTTGCAAATGAGGCAGGGAGCACAAAAAGTTCTTTCAGCGCCGTAAATAAATCCCTGTTTGTTCAAACAAGTAGCATTTATGACATGATATGGAGCTTCCAAAAGCAGAGATTTGGGCAAACAGGGGAAGACATTGAGTTTATTAAGCAGACAAGAAATAGGCAGCCTTTTTCTTCTTTTCCTCCCAACAGCATAGAGATGAAATATTAGAAACAAAATGCAAGCAAGTGTTCTGGAGCTAAAACATCTTACAGAGAGATGCAGCTGGGGGGAGGCAGTCTCCTGCTAGAGACGATGCTCTCTTGGGCATAAAATTATTTTTAGGTTACAAACCTATGTTACAATCCTATAGAATTTAGCAGGAAATTATACCTTTCTGTTGAGCTCTTAGCTGATATTAAATCAGCGCAATAGAATTTTAGATGTTATTAAAAACTCTGTAAAAATTAAATTATTCTCTGTTTAACTCTACAGATTTTTAAAATAACTTCCATAAAACTGAGTTACATTTCTATTGACTCCCACTGCTTTCTTTCCTTACCCAGTTCTACGAGATTTTTTCCCCATAAAGCTATATTATGTAACATTAAAATTGCAGTTGATTTTCATTTGCAAGTGGACTGTCTTTCAGCTATTTTAGTATTTTTAAAAATGTACTACTCAATAGTACTGAAAAAAGGGTAGCATGGCAGAAAAATCGCATAAAATATTCACGGATACATACGGAAAGAAAAGTGATGTTAAAATCACTTAAAATATATTGAAATTGTGGGCTTTAAACCTTGTAAGGTCTGGTATCACCTGGATATTGAAAAGGCTAAGGGAGAATCAAACTGCAAGCAAGAAAGGGCATTAGAAAAAATAGGATTTTTTAAATGTATGAGACAGAGTAAGGAAACCTGGAAGGAAACTGGCAATCTTTCAGTCCATCAGAGAGTAAAAGGGGCAATTAGGATGTTGCAGAGAAGAAAAATGATTTCTTTGTGTCTGTTTCCAATCCAGAGGTTGTCAGTGAAATGCTTGTTCTGTGCTTGCTCATTGCATGTAATAAATCTGGGAATATTGTCAAAGAATTAGGCTAAACCCGTACTTAAACATTTTGCTGGAATAACTGCGTCAGCAGAAGCCCATGTGCTTTTTATATTATAGCAGCAAAAAGTCAGCATAATGCAAAAGACAGCTTATTCTGCTGGAGGGAGCTTGTTTACCCAAAATTCATGAAAACTGAAGTGTCAACAGAAGATAAGCATGTGTAATATCCCCATTGAGGCTGCAAAGTCCCGTGACTTCCAGGATGGGTCAGAGAAGATCTGCAGGGTTGAGTAGCTCCTTCCCCATGGAAGTGTTCAAAGCCAGGTTGGACGGGGCTTGGAACAACCTGGGATAGTGGAAGGTGTCCCTGCCCATGGCAGGGGGTGGAATGGGATGATTTTGAAGGTCCCTTCCCACCCAAACCATTCTGTGATTCTGTGATTGGTGGCTTCAGGAGCAAGGAGCCAGCCTGGGAGTCACAGGAAGAGCCAGGCAGGAGAGCATGGGTAGGGTCCCATGGGTGCTGCCTCAGGGGGCTTCCTGTGGTAGCCCTGGTCCTCTTGCTCCAGGGCTTGTGGTATGGACCCAGTGCTCTCCTGGGGGCTTGGATGTCCTTTGCACATGCAAGGACCGTCTGGTGCACATTGGTCTTTGTTGGATACAGCTATAGGACATGGCCATAGAATCACAGAATCATTAAGGTTGGAAAACACCTTTAAGGTCATCCAGTCCAACCATTAACCCAACACTGCCAAGCCCATCGCTAATCCATGTCCCCAACTGCCACATCCGCACGTCTTTTAAATCTCTTCAGGGATGGTGACTTCACCAATGCCCTGGACAGCCTGTTCCAATGCTTGACCACCCTTTCCATGAACAAATTTTTCCTAATAGCCAATCTAAATCTCCTCTGGCACAGCTTGAGGCTGTTCCCTCTCATCCCATCCTTGTTCTCTGGGAGCAGAGCCCAATCCCTGCTTGCCCCCTCCTGTCAGGGAGTTGTGCAGAGCCAGAAGGTCCCTCCAGAGCCTCCTTTTCTCCAGACTGAGCCCCACCAGCTCCCTCAGCCACTCCTGGTGCACCAGACCCTTCCCCAGCTCTGTTGCTCAGCTCTGGACACACAAAGAAGGCCCAGGAACCAGGGAGCTGTTTTCTCAGTATGGGCACTGCTAATGTCCCTTTTAGGCACCAGAGCATCCCAGGCTGAGCCTCATCCCATACGGTGGATGGAGAGATACAGGGATCAGTTCAGAACATACACCTGTAAAGCCTATTCCTGGTATGCAGAGGACATTTTGGGATGTTCTCATGCAAACCACATCAACAATCACCAAGAAAGAGCAGGGAAGTGCCCAGAGCTGTGTCCCAGCTGTGGTTTGTACGTGCTGGCTGTGCTGCCCAGTTCTCTGCTTTGGGACAACGCCAACTACTGAGTATTTCCTAGCACCTCTCTCTGAGATGTTTATCTAGAGAAGTCATATGAGAGTGGAAAAAGGTATGCTGGGAAAATAGGATGAACTGAAGAGCAAGAGGTTTTTAGGACTATTTAATGCACTTCCATGTATTTTGGGGAAAATTAGCTATGAAGTATTAAGCCATTAGGAAATAGATGTGTTAATTGCATTAAAAGCCTGTGATAAACCAAAGGCCTGGAGCACATCTGGGTAATGGTGTGCTCTACTATGGAAGAGCAGAGGAGTAACAGTGATACTGGCTGTGTTCCCTGGCCCTGAGTCCAACCAGCAGCACCTGGCCACCAGGATAAACTCTTTCACCCTCCAAAACAGGGACATTATAGTCAAGACACCCATCAGGAGAACTCAGACTCATGCCCCAACATGATCTGGGAGAGCATTCATCAGCCTTGGGCAAAACTAGACCAGGCACCACACAAAAAATTTAACAATATGGGCAACGCTTGCCCC
The DNA here is from genome assembly GCA_013397865.1 of Struthidea cinerea. Classification (NCBI taxonomy): domain Eukaryota; kingdom Metazoa; phylum Chordata; class Aves; order Passeriformes; family Corcoracidae; genus Struthidea; species Struthidea cinerea. The sequence goes on along the minus strand of VZTI01002128.1, from coordinate 15,200 downwards.
TGTGCCCTGATCCTGCTGGTGTACATATTACTGTGGGATCAGACCAAGCTCCAAGCAGTCCAACAGATGACCTTCTGCGATGCCCCCACACCCATGGGGCTGTTTGCAACAAGCAAGTCTCCACCCAGGAGGAATTTGTGACTGTGGGATCTGTCTCACGTCCTGCAGCATTGCGCAAAAACAGGAAAGCCGTGCAGTCACCGTGGCTAAAAGTAAATTCATGATTAGCTAATATGTTTTGCTCTAATAGTAACATAGTGATGTCTGGTGCTAGCTCAATAGCCAAAAATGACTGGTGATAGTTACACCCTGTGCTTTGCACAGAACAATAAATAAATGATCCAACAAAAATGCCTTGCTCGGCCTGTCCCGTTTCCTTGCTAAGGTGCAAGCAGGAGTGCCAGTCCCAAGCTCTTAGAGCCAGGAGTTGTCATGTTTTAGGCTGAGACTTCCAACATCCTTCATTCATCACTGTCCTTGGTGGTTTTCAAAAATCTCAGCTATGAAGCAACTATCCCAAGTGAATGCGACAGAAATAGTTGTGCTGGTAAAGGCTCAGCTTGTGCCCTGCTTGGTCACTCTCTACAGCCAAAGAGCTACAGACGTGCAGGGGAGACCTCTCCCAAGTGCATCAAAAGCCACAGCACATGTTGGGGACAGCTTGTGTCCCCCAGCACTGCTATTGAGTGGCCTGGTGAGGGTAGAGGGGTGGCCTTAAATTCCTTCAAGGAGCACCACGTCCATCCACCAAGAACAGTGTGATGGGTTCCCACCTCTCTCCACAAAGTACAGTCTACAATAGGTTGTGGCTGTCCCATCCCTGGAAGTGTCCAAGGCCAGGCTGGACAGGGCTTGGATCAACCTGGGATAGTGGAAAGTGTCCCTGCCCATGGCAGGGGGTTGGAACTGGGTGATCTTTAAAGTTCCTTCCAATCCAAACCATTCTATAAAAGAAAAGAGCAGCAAGGACCTGCTAAACCTTTTCCCCTTTGGTTTCCAGCTACAGAGCACTTCCCAAAGAAGCCAGGCAGGATCTGGCCCAGCATGAATGATGTGGCTTTTGGCTAGCCCTTTTCACCTGTGGCTCTCAAAGCATTTGGCAAGGGGCTCTCCTCACTTTCCTGTAATTGCAGTGATTTCAGCAATGCACATAATGATTCAGAGGTTTTATCATTACATACCTTTGTGCAAAGGACATGGCACAAACCCGCCTATTTGCAACTCAAAGTAATTTCCCCTCGTTAAGGCTGCAGTCATGAGTTAATTGCAGGAAAGAAAATGCAGAAGACTCCAGACGCAATCCCATGAAATTGTTGCTGTCATTCATCCAGCTGGTCAAAATGTGATGATCAGTATCAGTTACTCAGCAACTGACCTGGCATTGCGCTCCTGTGATTTAAGGTCCCGTAGACTCACTTGAACTTGCAGGCAGAAATAAGTTCTTCTAAGGACAGACGGTCTCCTCTTAGAAACCTAGTACTTCTTGAGAATCTTGGAATTCCTTTGCATTGGAAGGGTGGGTTTTTTTCCACAGGGAAACTGACTGCTTGTGAATCAAACTTCTGAAGAAAAATTTAATTTGGTGATAATTTAAGATTTAGCTAATGCACAGGACGATCTTTTGGCAACAGTGTGATGCAAGCTTGACGTTTTCAGGTTATAAACTTCAAGCAAATAAAAAGAGAGAGAAGGATGGCTTCAGAAAAGTTCCATTGGGCTGAAAGTCAGAGGCTGTTCCACAACATTTTATCTCTGAAATGTCATGCTGTACTGGCCTCAAAGCAAGAAGAACAGACGGTTCATCTAATACAATTATTTTAGGATCCTTTCATCATAAACAGTGTGCATGCCAAAATGAAAACGTATCATGGGAAAGCATTTCTCATTGAAGCCTGAATCTCCTCCCTAATGTTTATTCTATGTCATGGAGAACACTAGGGGCCAAATACACTCTGGGTTAAAAACACTGGCATCAGTTCTTGCAACACAAATCTGGCAGGGATTCAGGATGTGACAGCTGAAGGAGGCTGCAGCCTCCCTTGTACCAACAAACCAGTTGGTGCCCAGCGCTAGCGAGTGAGGAAGGGGGAGGATGAAGAGAAATCTGGAGGGTGCCATGGAGGTTTGCTACCTTCTGGAGTTGCTGACTGGCACCCTGGATCCCTGCCGTGGTGTCCCAAGAGCCTGCAAGGTGCAGAGTAGGTGGGTAGCAGCAAAATCCTCCTCGTGTCTTGATATAAATCCCTCCATGGTGGTGAACGTACCTCCTTGCAACAGCTCTTTGAATGCCATCCTGGGTGGAAAATCAATCTCTTCTTCACCTTCAAGAACATCCTGAAGTCTTTTTCCTGGGGGAAAAAGAAAAAGATTTCATTGCTGTTAGTTGAATTGGGGTTGCTGTAAAATTTTCTCAGCCTGTTCCCATTTAGTGGATTATTTGGGCTGTTTCATTGTTCCCACACTCTGGGCCATTGTATTTCTTCTTGCCAACACAATCCATACATTTAACAACAGTGACACTGCACTTCGTTGTATTTAAATTCACCTTATTTCCTTGGCTTTCTCCTACCATGAGTCTGGAACTTCCACGTCATCTTCAAGTTTATCAGTGATGATTATTATCATTTCCTCTGGGTCAATCCCAAAGACACTGAACAACCCAGGGTCCAAAATAAATAAATGGAAGACTTCAATATCTCTAGTCTAATTGAATTTCAAATTGCATTATAAGATCTCTTGCTGAAATAGTTTTTAATCCATTTAGTATCCCAGATTAGGTTTTGTACCGTTTTCCTTTAATTGGGACTGTGTTCAGGAACTGTTCAATAACTTGCAGAAATCTAAGTAATTTATAACAGGCTTATCTTTATTAACCAAACTTACATTCTCATTAGAAAAACATTCATTTGTTTGATGTGACAGACTTTCCATAAAACTGCTCAGGCATATCAATCAGGTTAGCATCCTTTAATTCATTACTAATCACAGCCTATATCAGATTTTCTTTGATACTGTTTGGGATCAGGTTTAAACCAATGAATTTGTAATTACCTGCGATTTTCCTATTAGACAGTCTTTGGATTCTGCGCAGAGTATCCCTACAAATTTATGCAAAACAGAACCAACACGTTTGAGCAGCTTTGTAATTTTGTTGGCACTCAGCTGGAATGAGCAGGACAGCAATAGGACTGCCCCAGACCCACCCATATAGGATTTCAGCACCACAGAGATTTGGGGAGGGAAAGACCTTCAGGGATCTCCAGGCTTCTCTCGCATACCCTTCCATCAGATTTCCCAGAGCCTTTCCCAGGAGAGTTTCGCAAAGCTGGAGATCCCAAAAGCTCTCTGGACTGGTGTTCCAGTAGTTAACTACTTTAGTTGTATTTTTTTTCCCCTCCTAATATCTACTTTTAACATCATTTGCTCCAACTTGGGTTGATTTTCTCTCGTCCCATCACTGTGCACCTTCAAGAAAAATCTGGTGTTGTCTTTTCATTAATCTCCTATAGGTAGTTAATGACAGCAATAAGCCTTGTTGTCTCAATAATCTCCAGTCTTCTGGGTCCCACCAAGAGTTCTCTGTGGGCCCAGGGCTGCCTCCAGTGTGGAGAAATGTCCAGCTTCACCAGCAGCCCCACTGATGGGGAACAGACTGCTCAGATACTGAGAGCTGCTTGTTTAGTGCGCTCTGCCAAAATATAAGTGGGCAGATATATTCACCCAGCTTAAATGCAACCTCAGTCCTTGCACCTGCTCAGTGGAGAGTGCCATGAGCCTGGAGAGCCTAAGGAAAGCCTTGAGCAAGAGTCATCTGAGTGCAGTTAATGAGAAAGAAGAGGCAGGTGGATGTACGTGGAACTGCAGGTCTCTGTGACCTTGCAGGTTTGTGTTCTTCCTTGTTTAGAGATGTAATCATTTTATGAGGAACAGTGACCCAGAGAGCTGGGGACTTAATTTAATACATCTCATATAGGCCTGGGTTTGTTGTCTGATTTATTAAAAGATAGCAGCACAATTTTTGGTGGAAAAAAAAAATGCCACCTGTGTGCTGGACACTATAAATCTGAAAGGGTAAAGGGATATTTCAGTGCATGGTACACTCAGACCCCTTAATTGCCTTTTCTAAAAGCCTACTTGCTCTCACACCGAGCTGGAGAGGGGAGCCTCAGCAGGCAGGTGATCTCTGTAATGCTTACAGGAGCATCATCTAAATCCATCACCCTGAAAAGGGTTTCAAAGAAGCCTCCTAGCTCTAAATCCAGACCCTGGGAAGAAGAGGGAAAGAGATGAGGGGGTGGGAAATGTCCTCTTCCATCCTTCTTGATGGAGAAAAAAGATGGGGCAAGGACTGGCATATTGCAGAGGTGAGCATGGGTTTAAGAGACAAACTCATTATTAATTAGATCTGCAATAATAGAGTAAAATGAATAATGGTTGCCTATCTGGCAAATAAGCCAAGGGTGCTCTGCAAAGAGGGACTGTACAAAAACTGCCTTGCAGGAGGGTGTGAAACTGTTTGGAGGGAACAGAAGTGCACATGATGGAGCAAAGTTCCTGTGGGACAGGGACATTGGAGCTCTTTGGGGTTGGACTGACTGACGGGGAGGAGATTGCTGAGGATAGGAAGGTGGGGGTTAATTATGTTGAACGAGATAACAAAATGATGGAGCATCTTCCTCCAAGGAAAGGAAGCAGTGAGGGAAGCAGAAAAAGGAGGATGGACATCAAGGTGTACAAAGATGGGAAACAAGACTAGGAAAATTATGTCTGTAAAGGAGTAGTGTGACTATGAAGGACTAAAATGAGAAAGACCAGGGGCAAAATGAGTTTCAATTAGAAAGGGATGTAGAGGGCGATAAAAGGATGCTCTGCGAAGGTATTGAAATAAGAGGGAAGCAATGGAAATTGTACATAACTGACTAATGGAAATAGAGAGAACAGAAATAACAACAGAGAAAAGACTGGACCATTCATTAGTTTTTATGCTTTAGCCATGGAGGGAAATAAAATATTTTAAAAAAAATTATGAACTGGTATTTATCAGGACCACTTTTACTGCAGAGGGCAAGACAATCCAAACTAGGAAATAAACACATTTTAAATCATTCAGAGAAGTTAGACAAATTCAAGTCAGCAGGACTGGATGAAGTTCCCCCTAGAGCACTTCAGGCACTGGCCAGAATAATCTGTCTCATTAGTAATTATCTGGGAGAGCTCATGGAGAAGGGAGGAAATCCCTGAGGAGGGGAGAAGGGCAAACACAGTGCCTGTCTTTAAAGAAGGGGAAGAAGAACTTGGGGAATTACACAGCAGCCAGTTCAGCATGTAATGCAAAAACCGTAATACAATAACGATCTCTTTATGAGCATTTGACTGACAATAGAAAAACATACAGTCAGTCAGACTGGATTTGTCATAGAGAAGTGATGTTAAAACCATCCAGTTTCCATCTTTGAACCCAAGAACTGTGTTGTAGAATAAGGAAGGGGGAGCATATGTCATGTATTTTGAAATAAGCAGGGTTTTTAACACCATCTCACATGACATTTCCATAAGCTGACCAGGAACTATGATCTCTGTGAAATCATCTTAAGACATACTTGACAGAAAAAAAAAATGTATTCACATAAGAATTACTAATTCCTTTCCTTTGGATTTAGAGGGTTTTCCAAAAGGGCTCCCTCAGAGTTTGCTCCTGGACCTGATTCTAATATTTTCATTAGTTATTTGGATGACAAAATAAAAACTATGTAAATACTCCAGGGGATGTGTTCCATAATGTGGCCTGGGAAATCAGAGTAACAGTATAAAATCAACCAGATTTGGTTCAGTAAGGTCATAAGCAACAAAATATATCAATGCAAAGTGGCCAAACACTGGTCAAGCAGGCGTTCAGTGGAAAAAGAGCTGTGAAAGAGGCACTGGAGAGGACACAGCTGTTGCAAAGTAAGGCAAATCTTATTCTGGGGCATATGAACAAGAGTGAAACATCAGAAGCAATGATTCCACTCTAACGAGGGCTCAGTTGAAATAACAGGTGTGGGTTTGGATGCTGGGCTAGAAAGCAGAAGAATGTCATAGACAAATTGTAGAGGGGATGGAGGAAAGCAATGAGAATTATGAGTGGTTAAAAAAATTTGGAGGATTTTCTTTGCTTTTTCCAGAAGGGAGATAACATGTGAGAAGATGAAAACTGCCTTCTAAGGCAGAGGAGACTTATAAAAAGGATATTGACAATTGCTCAGGGTCCCACAGAAATAAATTGGCAAAGATTGTCTGGGAAAGAAGAAAACCCCACAAATTAAACCCAAAAGTTTTCTAATTAAAAGCAAATTTCTCTGAATTAAAATTTCTAAATTAATTTTTAAGTATTCCTCTCTGGAAGTTGATTAGCTTCTCTCAGGGATGTTTGGATCTTGCTCAGGCCACTGAGGAGGATTCGTGGTCTTTCTCCATCTCCCTGTTCCATGACTGTCTCCTCAAGGTGTGCCAATGCTTCCATCTTCCCCATGCCTGGCCAGAATGTGAAATATCGATGCAAATCCTGTGTTTGCAGTTTAGCAGAGCTCCAAACACTCTGTTGTTCCAACAACAGCAGGAAGCCAGTGATACCAAATGAAGCACAGAGCTTCCCTGACCAATAACAAAAGCAATCCTTCCTCCTGTGCATTGCAGAGCTCCACCAATTCTCTTCCCTAATGCACCACAAGCAGGATGAAGAGCCTCCCCTTCTGCAGACCTCCCACAGACAGCGTGTGGCTGCTGGGGATGAATGTGGTGCTGAGGTCCTCGCTCCTGAGGGCTCCAAAAATTAGGGAGCGTGCTGGAGGGCAAAGCAGCCGTGCAAAAACATGCATGCCAGGGAAAGAGTGTGTTCCTCACTCTTCCCTAACAAGGAACATCTAATTTGTGAATAAAGGAATAATACACAGATAAAGTTTGCCTGAAGTGTTGTTCAAGAGGAGCAGGTGGTGAGGAAAAAGGAGGAGGACGTTTGCAGGCTATATTCCTATCCAGAAAGAATATACTTTCTCTGAACTCTAGGAAGATTATGAAACAATCTGCTGGATGTCTCTGGGTAGTGATAAAGGAAAAGAGAAATAAAAAAAAACCAGGAGCAGTCTCATGGTAGAGTCCATTGTACTTTAACTAATGAAAAAAAAGGAGATAGAGGAGCAAGTTTTTTTGAAAAAGAAAGCAATTATGTAATGAACAAGTGCTGGTGGACCTGAAGGAAAATGATACATCAAGGATATTGTGAATGTTAAAATGAGAAAAAAAGAGAGGAAAACAAAGGAAAAGAGACTAAAAAGACAAGAGGAAGAATTTAACATTTTGACTGCTGTTCAGCACAGTCCTCAGGGTCTTTGGGAATTTTTTGATACTCTGAACATGTTGCCTTCTTCCTTTGTAGACTAACACCAAGTTCCAAACGATCAGATAGCAGGGATGGGTTTCTGTGGGCATCTTTTTTCTTGCAAAGCACTTTGCTTATTCCATACAAGTAGCATGATTGTAGACTGAACTTCTCAGTGTAGATGTGCAGCGTGGATTTGAGAAGAGAACGATATCCATCCATATTTTTAGAGAGGGCAACTGAGCACTGGTCAGTTCAGCTGGTCAGGCAGCATGGAGAGACCCTAGAGCCCATGAATTTGCTGCTATATTTTACCTTGAGTATTTAACAAAGGTATGGTACCAAAGGTTTTTAACTTAAAAATCACTTTATGGATCTTGTATGATGCTCACGGCATCCCCGTCCAGCAACTAAATAATTCCTGTTCCGAGGAGGATGATACAGAGACCAGGAATTCAAAAATGTATATTTGGCAAATTTTTATACACCTTGAAGGTGAGACCCCTTCGTTCACTGGAGAGATGAGGTGTGAAATCAATGTTCATACGGTCTCTGCACCTCTCTGCTTGGTTGCTGGGGTAGCTGCAGCTACTGCACTTCTCATGTTGCTGAAGAGGTGGATGAGGAAATGATCAGAGAGGGTAGGATGTGGTTAAAGCCTCGGTTTGCTAACTGGGGCTAATGTGAGGGAAGTATATTACGTCTCACATCCATTAAGGCCTCCAGCAATCACCTCCCATGAAGGCGAAGGAGCAGCAGAGAAGGAATTGTGACTTCCTGAGTCCCAGTAGCTCCTGGAGCTGTTACTGTTAATATTCAATTATGTGCTGCCCTGGACTTAGAGCAGCTTAGAGCTGCACTACGTCTCACGTCTCACTCCAGCCCCGAGGCTCAGCTGCAGCAAACACAGCTGCAGGAGGCTGAGCCACGCAGAGAAACAGCCCCAAAACAGGGTTATCACACCTCCAGCCGCCTGTGCGGAACCAGCGCGTAGGAGGAACTGCTCCGTCCACCTCTGCCCTCTCCACCTCCCCTCTCCAGGCTGTGAGACTTTGGGGAGCTGGTTATTCTGTGAGCTATGGCCAGGGTCATCAGACTCTTACCCCCAGTTTTTTAACCTGGATGTGCCAACTGACCACAGAATGCTCTGCATGTGCTTCCTCTGCATCTCATACCACACAGCTTCTGCTGTGGCTTTTCCTTCATCTCATCCTCCCACCCTGAAGTGTGTCCCATCCTCGTTGACCCACCCACCCTCTGATAAGCCCCTTCCACTTCCAGATCATGGTATTAACTTGACATTTGCAAAAGGTCACTGTGTTTGCTCTGCCTGAGCGTTATATTGCTCGCTCTTTTGTTGTTCTGCTTTGTAAGACCTTCAATGCAGAAGTTATCTCCTTGGGTGTGACTACACAGTGGCCAGGAGAATGAGGCCCCTGGTCTCAGCTGGTGTCTAACAGCTAAACCAGAAATAATAACTTGCTCATTGATGGAGAGGCTGGCTCCAATTTTATAGATTATTCATCAGAGGTTAACGAATCTTAAATTTATATGCAAAAACTTTCCTTCCAGAAGAGGTCCATAAGCAGGATCACAACTAATGCCTTATTTTCACAGACTACCAGCATCAGATCCCTGCTGTATTTCCAGGAGTCCGTTCAGACCATGTGGTATTGCTGGAGCATATGCCATTTGCTGCAGGAACAAATGGGGGACATAAGGGAGGTGACACACAATACATATTTTGTGCATCCAGTTTATGCAGATGAAGTCCTGGCTTTTTTTAGCCTGGAGTTTGTCACGCTGGAGCTGTTTGTTGCATCAAACTAATTGCAATGGAGATGAGCGCGTATGGTACGCACAGCGTCAGGGTGTCCTCCCTCCGGTGGCTGCTCCCAGCGAGGTGCAGCTGGTAGAGAAAGGACACATAAATTAATTCTTCGCTCTCATGTGAGAATGGATCTGATCCTGTCCACAGTCCTGACCTGATCAGCATTCGCTGAGGTGGAGATACAAGGCTGGAGCTCTCCCATCTCCATTAGGCAGCCGGGAGGGCTTCAGCCAAGGTAGAGACCCAGCACTATCCATGAGGAGACACCTTGGGCTTGGCTCTTCTCAAACACAGACCAATTCTGAGCCTCAGCTACAGCGAGGCTATGCAAGAAAGGAGGACGGGAGAGTGGGGCTGTCAGATGCAGCAGCCTGAAGCCCTTGGTTGCAGCTACTCTTCACGTGATGTTGGCATTGCAGGGGAAATGCATCCATGCCTGGAAGAGGTGCGGATGGGGGATCTCGGCCTTTAGCTTTAGTGCCAAGAGCAACACGGCACCAGACTGACAGCCGTGCTGGCTCTAGGAACAGCCCAACCTGGCTCCTCTGCCGTGGTTTGTTTTGGGACTGACACAAAAGCTAAATCATTCCCCAAAACAATGTACAGCCATTCCCAGGTATTAACTTTTCCGTTGCTTATAGTATACTCCTCAAGTTCCTCTACTATTTTGCTTTGAAAACAGCTCATTCCCTGAGTTAGCCCAGTTCCTCTGCTTCTCCATGATATCCCTTGCCAGCCAGAGAAAACTCTACTAGGCAGGATAGGGCAGCGCTGTGGCTCAGTCACTACACAGAGATTAATTGCCTGCTACGGGTGGGTTGGTGGCTGGAAGGTGGATGCCAGCCCAGAGGCGTTAGGGCTGAGTTCGGCTTCAGTTCGTGATCTGAGTCTCTCCCTCCTGCCCATGTGCACCTCACAGGAATATAACTGAGTTTGAAATATCTGCTTCCTCCCAAATTCATCTGAAATTCATTAATGGGTTCAGAAGCTTTTGGGAGAAGGGGATGAACACATACATGTACAGAAAAGCAGCGCAGCAGAACCTTTATTTCCTTAGGGAGGCAGCCTAAAGAAATATTAGCATTTATTCTCATCTGTTGCTGAGCTTACGACCCACACAAATAACAGGGAATAGCGAGCGAGCAGCCGGCTGCAGAATGGGAACAGGGAAAATGACTCAGCAAGCTTGGCACCAATCTGGAGAAAGCGCAGGTATATCATAACCTTGCTTGAGCATCAATCTCATCCGTGATGTGACATGGAAACAGCAGCCAGTGTAGATATTTGGATTTGATGGAAACATTCCTTCTGATAAATGATTTAGCTCTGCTCTTGCAAGTAGTTACATACAGGAGCAGAGCAGGTGAGAAGCTGCCTTCATATATGCCAGCAAGGGAGAGAAAAAGTTCAATGAAAACCTCTCACTGCTTTATAAATACCCTTCTTTTCTTCTGTTATCAGTTGACAAATAGCTGCTGAATTATAGTTTCATGCTTTGTTCATGTCATTTTCCCCAAGAACAGTATTTCCTGCTACATCACCTTAGAAACTTGATCAACAAACACTCTGCTCCACACATAAACAAAGCTTTATTTTACCCTATTTTTGACAGCAGCCAGCATTTTAGAAACCAGAACATTTCGGGTTCTCTGGGCTATTTGCCTCAATTTCACAATTTGATTTTGGTTTTGAGGGCCTGTCAGCATTGTTTATACCCAGATCTGTTGGAGTAGTGAAGTTTTTGTGTGAGTGGCAAGGAAAATATATTGCTGCAAATTGCTCTCTGGAATCAGACTTTCTTCTCTTCTCTCGAGTCTAAATGAAACTGCACTTTCTAACATATGGGAACTAAAGAGTGAAATGAATTCTAAAGAGAAGTGAAACAAGAAAATTTAGTGTCAACAACAAAAATGAATCAAAAAGAAGCAAAGACAACTTTGACAATTAAGCAGGACCATCTCCAAAACTCAAGCTCCAATAAAATCCAGGAGTGTTATCGCCAACAGAACACCTGAAGAACTCTGCAGGGCCCTTTAGCCATTTCCTTGTGTAATAACATCAGATCTTGTCCTGACCCCACAACAAGGTCTTTTTTTTTAACTGTGGAAAAACAAGATCAGAACCCTATAAAGTTTTCTTACTTGGTTTCACAAGATGAGCATTTCTCAGGTAGCGGCTGTGAAAAAAGAAGTTAATCCAACAGCAAACAGGGGATTTTATTTGGCAGTTTTTAAAAACCTGCACAGGAGCCCCGGCTACTGAGCCTCCTGTGATCTGCCACCACATGAAGACAGAGTCCATCAGTTAGGGATTAATTTTAAGGCAGATATTAAAGCTTATCACATGATAAAGTATTTCCCTCTATGTGGACTTCAATGGGATGCTTTAAATCCTGTGTGTGTGCGTGGATATGCACGTGTAAGTGCACATCGGTGTTTATTCATGGGCAGGCAAAGCTTCAGGCTTCTTCAGGGCTTTCCAAGGAACATAAATTTGGGGGGAGGGACAGAGTGAGAGTGAAGAGTCATCTTTAAACCTCACATTTTTGAAAGTTTTTGAAGGAGACAGGCTGAGGTGGAGGGAGCCAAGATCGTAAAGATTTTATAACTAACAACATTTTTTAAGAGGAGACAGAATCTCTGCTCTTTTTTAGTGCAAGATCTTGCAATATTTTAAAGCAAATTTGGGAAAAAGCTCCCTTTTGACAGAAATGCTTCATTTTCCTTTTCTGCTGGGCTGTAACCTAAAGCGTCTTGGCTCGAGAAAATGAAATAAAGCTGAGCGACGATGCGCTGTCACTGCTGCTGCCGCCACTCTGCCTCCTGCAAATCTCCCAAAATCGTGCACAGCTCTCCAGGTCAGAGCCTGGGAAGGCAGCGGTGCCTTCTCCTTCCAGGCTCAATCCTGCACCAGACAAACTTACCCGGGGCTTTGTAAAACACGGCCGGGGTTTGCAGCGAGCGGCTCTGCCCGAGGTGCCGCTTACAAGGGTTGGTGTGGAGAGGAAACTCTTCCCATGACACAGCAGAACAGCAGCAGCAGCAGCAGAGTAAAACAGATCGGGTCTGGCAGTACTCCTAAAAGACTACTTTAAATCTCAGCTCCACTCTCTTCCTCCTTTAAGGATGATCTGAAGAAGGGAATATGGAATAAAAAACAGCTAAGTGAGGCAGGGAAACGAGGCCCAGAGATACGGGAAGCAAGGCATGTTGTAGTTAGGCTCCACAGCAGTGGGAGAGCCTGGATAAACGGCAGAAAGGAGCCCAGAGAGGAAATTCCCCCAAAATTAGATGGGAAGGAGAGATAAACATAAACAGGGTGTAGGGTGGATGGAGGGAAGAATATAAGAAGGAATAAAAGGAGGATGAACTGCTCCTCACTCTGTTAACTCTTTTCAGCTAAAATCATGAGTAATTTTTACAAAACTAAAAAAAAATTTAAAGAAAATAAGAAATAATAGTAGAGGTATCTGGAACACTGATCTGTTAGATATACAGCTCATTGCACAGGCATCTGGAAATGAGCAGTGCAGAGAACGGGTACTTCAAGTGCAAAGCATAAGTGGGAGAGTGGAGGGACATGATCCACTGCCACTGCAGGACTGGGCCTGTGCCGGGGTGGCCGGGCGGCTCTGGTCCCCTCCTGTGGCCGACAGGCATCAGCACCAACCCGGGAATCAGAAAAAAAGTCGTTTATACGACTCCTTTCAAGAAAACTTGGTGGGACACCGAAGAAATTAAATCCCCAACTTAAAATTTACTGCATCTGTGGGTCATGTTTTTTTAATCTGCTGAAGGGCTGCTGGAAGCTGTAAAGAAGGAGCGAATGTGGGATTGCTATTCCTCCTTCAGTTTTTAACACCAAATTCATCACCCCTCTCAATCTAGCCCCTAAAGCCTTGCATTTGACCACCAACACCGACGCGATGCCACCGGTTCGGGAACAGAATTTGGGGGCCTTCACAGGAACCTTCCAGGGGGAAAACCCCGAGAGCCCCCTGCGCGTTGTCAGCCCGGTGGTGGGACCGTGGAGCGGGTGGGCTTCAGCTCCCTGATCTCAAATCCTGGGGGCTGGTGGAGAGCAGGGAATAAAACCCACTTCAGCACCGCAGGCGGAACAGCAGCCGGAGGAGCGCGGCGCTGCCGCCGGCCGGCCCCGCACCCCCGGCGGCTGCAGCCGGGCGGCGGGATGCGCGGGGAACCGGGGGCTGCCCGAACAACGGGGAATTGTCGGCATCTTCCCCTTTCCCTTCTGTGAAGGCTGGCTGCTTGCTGGTAGTGTTGCAGTGGCCAGCGCACATCCCTAGGAGCGGCTCCTTCCAGCAGCTCGGCACAGAGCCGGCTGTCGGGAACCGACGGTGCGACGGGTCGGGACGGTGAAATCGCTTCGCTATCGACTGGCAGAGTTAAACGGGTCGCGACCACCGCATCGACCCCGCACAGGCAGCACCGCTCACATATGCTCCTCCTCAGTCCGACACAAACGAGGGGTTTCCCCCCGTTTTTCTCTTATTTTCTTTCTTTTTTCCTTTTGGTTGTTCTGGATTTTTTTGTTTTTCTGCCGCTTCCAGCACCCGAGACCCACC
>VZTI01002127.1:695874-750574 GCA_013397865.1 Struthidea cinerea | reverse complement strand
GTGTGAGGAGCCCTTCCCCTGAGAAGGTCGCTGGCAAGGAGGAGGAAGAGAAAATCAGGAGGGAAGTTAGGCCTGGGAAGAAAGGAGAGGTGGAGGGAAGATGTTTTAACATTTGGTTTTATTTCTTATTAGCTTACTCAGTTTTGATTGGTAGTAAATTAATTTCCCCAGGTCAAGCCTGTTTTGCCCATGATGGTAACTGGTGAGTGATCTCTCCCTGTCCTTACTTCAACCCATGAGCCTTTTGTTCTATCTTCTCTGCCCCTGCCCAGCTGAGGAGGGGAGAGACAGAGCAGCTTCGGTGGGTACCTAACACCCATCCAGGGTCAACCCATCACACTACATTAGGTTTTTTCTTTGGGTTTGTTTTCTTTTTTTCCTTCTCTTTTTAAAAAGCAAAAAGATTGCTGTGGAAAGCCTTCCTTGCTCTCTGGGCTCAGAATTAATCTCAGTTACAATCTCAGTTATAACACCAGACAGGGAGGTACCACTTGAACAAGATGCCTGCCTTGCTGCTAAAAACATACCCGATGGAAGTTATTGGCACTGTCCCCTCACCCCGACATTAATGCAAAGGCTAATCTTCTTTAAGTCTCTTCTAGCCTAGCAATCTCTTAAGGGGCTGAATACATGATTAAAAAACAGAAGGAAAGCAGCTGTCTTTTTATCCTTTCTTAATTATTCCATGGTAGTTGATAGGTGTTGATTTCCTGGGAGTGTCATGGTGATGGAGGTTACATTTCCCTGTGGTGTTGGGACTCAGTGTTCAGAGGGGGGTTAGTCGAATGCTGCAGTGGGAGCTTTGGAGATGGAAAGAGTGAGTCTTATTTTCTGCAATTTCATCTGATGATGAAGGGCTGCCTTTTATTTAGAAACGTGCAGCTAAAGGCCAAAAAACAGCTATCCAATGTCAAGGCAAGAAAGCCTCTTTAATTACCTTTTTTCTTGTTTGGGTTTTTTTTTCCCCTTTCTTTCTGTGTACCCCACCAGCTGGTGGCCGGGGGCATTTAAGAACGAGCTTAATTAGAAAGTCAAAAATAACCCCTAGCTTTTTCCTCCTGTAACTTGGTGAGTAAAATCTAGTAAGTATTGCAGGATTGTTCTGACTGTTCTTTCACTGCTCTCCCCAGTCCTCATTGCTTCATTTAAAATATGAGTTACTAAATTCTTATTAGTAAATTGGAGATGATTGTGAGTGTTGTGCTTGCATTTTTAGCTAGTTCTGACTGGCTATGAGCCACAAGGAGTCTGATCCCTTCTTGGAAGTGCCCAGCTGGGTTTCAGGGAAAGCTTACAACATTGTGGGTTTTGTAGGGGCATTTTCTGTTCCTTCTGCTGCCCCTGCTGATTTGCTTGTCTAATTAAATGGGTGACAAGTGCAAGAAGGGCAGTAAACAGTCTTCTGTCCTTCGTGTGTCCCACTTGCGGTGGCACTGGCTGTGAGGCATCAGGAACACCTACTGTGCTCCTCTGTAAGTCCAGCTACCTTTTCTTCAAATGTCAGGTTCAGGGAGCTCTAACTTCCAGCCCAAAAAATAACCCACATCTGAAAATGGATTGTTCTGGATGCCCTGCAAATACCTACAGCCAGTGGCATTAGTCTGTTTGTGCCTCAGTTTCAGCACCTGTAGACTTGGAAAAATTAATCTTGCAAGAAAGTAGGGGAAAGAAGGGTTGTTTGGAAAGCATTCCAAGTTGTTATTTAGGTGAACGGAGGGACAAAAAATTAGAAGATGTCTCTTACTTCTCCTAAAACAGGCTAAATGTTCAAAATAAATTTCCACACATAATATTTTTGTTAAATGAAAAGCCAACAATAAACAAATAATTGTGACTCTGAATCTATCTGGTTTCTGTTCTGCTCTCCCATGGAAGCTGTGTGACACAGACACAGTGCACCATGCAAGGAAGCCTGATTCATGGAGTCTGGATGTGTATTTTAAAAAAAAATCTCAGGTCCAAGTACATTCAGCTGATCATGTGCTTGCATGCATGCAAACCTGTTATTCCTTAGGCTAATTCTTTTAGGTTGGAAAGATTTGTCAGTGGTGAACTGTGCCTTCTGCTACATACATCACAAATTGCTCTCAGGCTAAACTCTTCGAGCTGAAACACCCTTCCCCATGCTGAAAATAGTAATTGGGCTGTTACCACTAACCAACCACAGGTAACTACTCTCATTTTGGAAAATGTGTTTTCAGGCATCCTGAGCTATGGTAACATAGTTACTAAAATTCAAACTGTGCGAAAGTCAGGTATTTTAAGTTGTTAGATTTGTGGATTATTTTTTCCCCGGGACACTAGACTTTCAAGCATCAGATGCCTTGTATGAGTGATAAGCATAAGCACTCAAGTGTTACATACTTCTGGGATCCGAAAGGACATTTTATTACTGTGCAGGACCCAAGTTCTAGTATGACACTCCAAAGTAAACACATTCATGCTTCTCCCTTGGGGATGCTAGCTGTAAAAAAATCCAGTCTTATTGACGAAAAACTCTCTTCCCAACCCATTAGGTGAACAGGTCATTATCCATTCCTTCCATACACCCTTCCTTCTCTACAGCTCAGTCCCAGGAGTGCTTTGGGTAAGCAGTGCACTCCAAGCAGGACCTCCCTTTCTTTTGCTTTGTGGCAGCCTCCATTTCCAATCCATCTTTGCTGAGCATATTCTCTACCTCTAGTGATGCACCAGTGTCTGCTGGTGAGAGATTTCGCCTCCTCATTTGGAAACCCTTCTACCAACGTGAACTGTTGTTGCTTTTGTGCATGCTTTCTGTTTCCTTTCAGTTCTAAGCATCTTGAGGAAGGTAGCTCGGATCTGATTTTTGGAGGCTCTAATCCAGTATCACTCCACTTGAAGACCTGGAGGAGAGATGGGCAGTGAGTGCTTCTGCAAGGCCAGGCTTCTCTTTTTATTTGTCTATAGAAAGAACTGTGTGTAACTACTGGAATATTATTACTTTTATGAGCTGTTGTCTCTTTACTTGCCTCAACTTTGAATCTCCTGATTTCTGAGCAACTATATCTTAAAAGGCTGTATGGAAATAGGGCTTCAGCTAAAACAAATCCCGAAATAACATGTATCTGTTTTAGAACTGACTGAAAACCTGAAGATAGGGAATTGAAATACACAGCACTTCAACCAACTCCAATTTCTCTGTCTATTTGCATTTGTAGTATAATAAAATTAAACACTATCTCATATAGTCTCCTATGCATTTCCTATGCCATTTGAGCACATGCAGGGAAAAATTACAGTAGTAGCTTCTCTCTCTTTGAATATTTGGAAAGGGGAACCCAAACATAAACATATTCCATTTACACCATCATATCTGAGATGCAATTATTTTTCCAAATGTAAAATGGTACCCTTCGAGGTATCTAAATATCCTATAGATTTTAAAGTACATTCTTTAGTTGTTCAGCAGTGAAAGTGGGCTGTTTATAATCTAGAAGTTGCTATTTGACACCTGCTAATTTAACTCACAACCTGAGTTTACTTATAAAATAATCTAAGTATTTTTGTTATGAGTTGACAATTAAAAAAAGAAGAGGGGGAAGAGGTGTCAGAGTGTGAAGTTTGAAAGGAGCACAGAATCGTACGATGATTTGGGTTGGAAGAGTGCCAATAAGGTGCCATCCAGCTCGTTGCTGCTTAGGTGGATGGTACCTCTCAGGTTTTTTTGTTGAGCCTTGACAAATGATGGATTTAACTTAAATTCTGTTTTATAAAGTCTGCCATACTCTTTCTTGTCTGTAAAAATCCCAACAGTGATCCACCAAGTCATTTTGTCTTTCTAAAAGAGACAGAAGTACAGAAATTCACCAGGGACTATTGAATTGAAAGAATGCGAAGTTCCCAATAAGCAGACAGAAAATGTATTTCTCTAAAAGTGACCTCTAGCACTACGTTTTCATAATCAAGTCCCTGACTATGTCATGTCCAACAGACCAGAATTTTCAAAGACACTATCAGAGATGGATGTATCAGGAGATGTGAGGCACTCAAACACTTGTTATATACCAAAGCCCAGTGTTTACAGGTCACTGTTGTTCGTGGGGCCCCCACTTAACCCTCCAGCTGGGGACTGAAGCCACATTTCTCATACCCTTGGCTGAATGCTGACATTGTTGGAGTCCTCTGTAAAATGGTGGTTTCTTTGTGGAGGGCATGTGTTGTTGGATTAGGCTTGTCAGAGAAGGTCTCAGCATGACATGAGAGGGATGCTGAGGGAGCTTTTGTATGAGATGGACCTTGAGTCGGTCAGCAGTGCCAGGCCTCACGCAGTTAAGCTGATAGCAGCCCCACAAGTGTGCGGTCTGTCCCCGGAAACGCAGCCAGAGGGGAGTCCAGCCACCTGTAAGGTGCAGCAGGGGTTTTGTGAATGACAGTGGGGCCAAGGGATGGACACAATACCCATCAACAGTGGAGTGAAGGGACGCTACCTTCTCCTTGTGCATTGAAACCTCAGTGCAGAACAGTCTCTTACTATTATATTTTGATTTAGGAATGTAGAGGAATGAGGTTAATGCATTTATGCAACATTCCTGGTGAAAATACTTTAAGACAACCTTCTCTGTGTAACTATCTTGACTCTTCCCAGCTCCTTCAGTTAGAGTCCGCACCAGCGTGAATGCAATTTCCATGCATTGTTTCAGTCTGGAAATGAAACAATTTTCATTAATGGAAACCTGGTTCTCAAGCAGAACAATTAGACCCACTTCAGGTTGAAAAAAGATAAAAGCATGCTAATTTGGATGGAGGACTCTTCTTTCAAGGCAGCCAATTGAGTCATCAGCCAGCCACCCACCTGACTGTCTAACAGGTAATTAGGAGATAGTCCTCTTTTTGTGTGGAGCGTGTGCGTAAACCTCCACACGCTGGTGTCACTGCCCATTGGGACTTCCAGGGGAAAGAGCTAGGCAGTGGCAAAAGAGTGAGGAGAGCACATTCGTCAGACGGTGCCCAATGAACTGACTTCTTTTTTTTATTTAGCTTATTATTTTTGTCTTTTCAACAGCTACCTGAAGTTTCTGACAGTAAAGCCGTCATGGCAGACCTGGGCTGCAAAAAACCCAGCGACTGCACCGTCTCCAGGCTCCTCAGCGTAGTGGAGAGCGAACTCCGGGCTGGGAGAGACAAAGGCGACCCCACGGAGAAACAGCTCCAGGTTGTCTTGGAGGATGCGACGCTCTGGCAGAGATTCAGGGAAGTCACTAATGAGATGATCGTGACCAAGAATGGCAGGTGAGTGATCTGCTCAGTGCTGCGAGCTCAGCGGAGGTGACAGCCAGGGGGGTTAAGCTCTATAATAATAAACTGTGTGTGCAGACTCGAGGGAACTTCAATGAGCACACCAGAGTTTTTAGGGGACTGCAGCCTTGCAGTCCACTAAAACCAGCGTATGAACAAGATGGGGTGACCCTGCTTCTTTTTGGTCACTGCCAAACCATTCCTCCTATGCAGCATGCTGGAAAAATATATTGACTAACCTGTGATTTCACAAAAAGGAAACATTTGCAAGGGAATAGATGGTACCTCTCAAAACCTTTGGAATGACTTCTTATGCTAATAATCATCAGCCTATATTAGCAGGTCCTCACCTGTACACTTCAAATTAATGTACAGAAGCAGATTGGTGTTGTTATCCCCAGCTGCAGTTCCCATCCCTCTGGCCTTGGTATGAACAGCTTGTACAAGCACTCTGTACCAGGATGGGTGCAGTAAAACTGTGCCCTACGTGCTCTGTATGTAGGTGCAGTCTGAATTGCGTGGTCCCACAGTTGTTGCAGGTGCCCTTAGAAACAAGTGGGAAATATTGCTTAACTTACACAGTTTGAGACGGACAAAATATTGTGGTATAAATGGATCACATGTCTTATTCTTTGGGGAACACAGAAAGGCACAGGAACTGAGTGAAAAATCTGGTGAGAAGGATGCTAATTCTGAATCAGGCAGTGGCTTGAGGAAGGCTCTCCACAGAGATTCCGCTCTGAACTGGACTGACAGCAGAGTCCAGCCCGTAACAGACAAGCAGCTACCAGAGTAAGATTTGCCAGCACAGTGGTACTAAATTTTTTATTTAATGTATCCTTGCCAGCCCTCTGCTGCACACCCCCCCCGCCACCTGCTCCCTGAACATGCACGCAATTCTTCTGCGAGACCTCTCAGGAGATCCACATAGGAGACAGGAATTAAGAGATGGTGAGAAAGATTTACTCATGTGGTGTGACTTTCATTAATTTTGCAGACTTTGATTTAGCAGAATTTGTGGATGAAATAACTGCTGACTGTAGCTTGATGAGGGACGTAGGTGAAAGCAGTAAAATGGAAAAATCTAGTCTCTTTTGGCTCAGCAAGGTGATTCTGTGGAGAGAACAGTTACCTTCCCAAAGTACCCAGCTCTTGGTGTAACAGTACCTGTTGCCATTCTGATTCCTCCTACTAACCTATACTGATAGAAATCTGCTGCCGAGATTCTCTTTATATCGAGAAGCTGCTTCTGCTTCATTTAAATTGCTTTCAAAACTGCTGTTAGGCTACAGCAGACTTCTAGGTGGACTTGCACTTGATGCATGGTAGTTTAAACGGGCTCCTTAGCAGCATAAGTAACTAAAAATGAGGTAAGATGGGTTTGCCTCTGGTTAATTAAATTGGTTGGTACAAAGAATCACACCTTACCAACAGGGTTTTTTTCAGTTTCTTTCCTTGCAGCTAATGAAAATCACGACTTCATGGTGATACTAGTTCTTCCTGAAATTTCAGGGTGAGTGTGTAGATAAAATCTTTTTATAGGGTTGATAAGGGAATCTTTCGTTATCTGAATATGCCTGGGTACTTTTTATTTCATTGTGTAAGCTGCCTGATTTTTTAATTTTAACTTACGCACTCCTTATCAGCCTGATTCTATTTTTCCTATAGCCAGTGACATCTCTAGAAATGTCAGTGGGGGCAGGAATAGATTCTTTATGATCAAAAAACAGCAATCTCAAAATAAAAAATTACAGAAGTATGTCACACAGCCATTTGCATTAATCCTTTTAACATAGTTACCGTAGCATCAGAGACTATGAAAAAGGATCTCTGCAGTTCTGAAAGTATCTTTCATCAAAAAACACATCAGCATGCTAAAACAAAGAAAACACAGACTGTGGCCTGCAGCAAAGCACTCTGAACAACTCCATGCCATTCAAAAGGAGAAAAACTTGAAAAACTTGAGACCATTACCTATGACTGCTGAGTTTTTCTCAGGTTCAGGATTCTTCAGTGATTGTCTCCAGAGAGATTCTCAGTAGAAAAAATATTGATCTTATTCTGCTGCTGCTAAATGAGTACAACTAAATCATTCTTGCTGAAGGGTAGATGAATGCTTTTGAAAACTGTGTTCTACAATGAAAGAGAAGACCTAGCCTGAACTTCTGTGCGTGAAAACGAAAACAGTTGGTGTGGACAGACACATTGTTAGCAAAGCTCAGAAATTAAACAGAAACCTGATACAGGAGCATCCCAGAGAATGAACGTCTAATTGATTAGTGATCCTCAAGTGTCAAATTCTAGCATGAACAATTCTATCTGCTCTGAGTCATCTCTAATTGGTACTGAGGGTCCCAAAATGTCACAGTTAGATGAACCAACTTCAGTGTTAATATATAGATATGTCTCTGTGGCTGTATCATACTTCATTATGATAATCACCTGCCCTAGCAATATGCCTAGGGGAGACAGATATATTCTGAACAGGATAGACATCATTAAAATTAAACCACGTGCTATATCACAAAATACATCCCAATGGGTGCAGCTGATACGGTGGGAAACCATCTCCTATTTTACTCAGACTTATTGTATTCAATTGACACTTCAATACCAAATGCACTGTTATCTGACTGAGTAGGTTTTCTCTCTCACTGTTTATACCATATTAGCTAGGCAGGATCCTGAGACTTTGCAATCCCTGCTACTGCCTGGAGACAGGAAGGTGCCACTGTTCCTCTCTGCGTATGGGGAGAATCCAAAGGGGATCAGTGCAGGCAGCCATGAGTGGGGGAAAGAAGCCCTTTCCAGGCTTAAACGCTACAGCAACTTTACTGGTTACTGCACATTCAAGTCTGATATCAAACATCTTCCCACTCAAGGTCTGTGCTGTGGAGTAATTGTAGCAGATTTGCTCTAAATGAATTGAAGAGGCTGAAGTGCTCAGCTATTTCAGCAGTGGAGGTCACGTGTGCGCCTACCTGATCATTGAAACAAATGTTCTGACAAACAAATTTGGAGAAATCACAATTCACCATGCTAAAAGACAGATTTTAACAGTAAAGCCACTTAATCAGAAGAAGAATTTAGGTGGTAAGTTTTCCATCACTAGAGTCTGTACAGTCAAAACATGCTGGTCCAAGCGAGGCAGGGATTAACTGGGAGTGAAGCCGGTTAACACAGGGAAGTGCTCTAAGTGCTACAGGAGGTTAAAATTGATGGTGACTGCATTCTCTTCTGGAATTGGTCTATAAGTCCTTTGGGGATAAACTTGAGCCTCTCAAATAAAAAGGCAGAGCAGCCTGCCTGCATTGTGGGCAGAGGAATTAACAATCTGCGTGTAACACAAATAGCAGTGAGAAATCTAGTGAAATTAAATTTTCTTGTGGATTAATTTTCCCCTCTAATTCAATTTCAGCTATGTATCTAAATGTGTTACTTTGAACGTTGACTGGGGAAGAACTAAGTGTTGGAAAGAGCAATGCATCCATACTTTTTATCACATCCCCGTTTGGTAGCTGGTGCATCCTAATCAGAAATACACGTGTAGCGAATAAATCCTTGACTAAGCATCTATTTAACTAGAAATGTCATGGTTCACAGTACCTTGGAGACCAGTGACGAGTGCTGTTCCTCAGGGGTCAGTATTGGGACTAGAGCTTTTCAATACCTCTGTTGGTGACAGGGGCACACCCTCAGCAAGTTTGCCAGCAACCCCCAGCTGAGTGCTCTGGTTGACATGTGCAGGGAAGCGATGTCATCCAGAGGGATCTGGACAGGCTTGAGAGCAGGGCCTACGCAAACCTCATAAAGTGAACTTAAAATACAGGCTGGGTGGAAGAATGGGTTCAGAGCAGCCCTGAGGACAAGGACTCAGGAGTGTTGATGGACAAGAAGCACATGACCCAGCAACCTGCACTGGCAGCCCAGCAAGCCAAATGCATCCTGGGCTGCATCCAAAGCAGTGTGGCCAGCAGGGGAGGGAGGGGATTCTCACCCTCTGCTCCACTCTGGTGAGATCCACCTGGAGTGCTGCATTCAGATCTGGGGTCTCCAGTACAGGGAGGGCATTGACCTGTTGGAGCAAGTCCGTAGGAAAAGCTGAGATAGTTGTAGCTGTTCAGCCTGGAGAGAAGACAGACCTTATAGCAGCCTCCCAGTACCTAAAGGGGGCTACAAGAGAGCTGGAGAGGGACTTTTTACAAGGACGTGGAGTGATACAAGAGGTGGTGAGGCACTGGAAAAGGTTGCCCAGAGAAGTTGTGGATGCCTCATCCCTGGCGGTGTTCAAGGCCAGATTGAATGGGGCTTGGAGCAACCTGGTCTAGTGGAAAGTGTTGGGGACACCAAGCCAGGGATTGGGACAAGGTGATCTTTAAGGTCCCTTCCAACCCAAACCATTCTATGACGTTTTCCTCAATGCTGCACTGACCCTGTATCAGTAAGTAATAATACTAGATTAAAAATCTCAAATTTCTCAAATTCTGCCTTTTCCTGTCGGCAGAAGGTGCTGAATGCATACAGCAAAAACTATTACACATCCAGAAAGGTGAGTGGGATGTCATGGGAGACTAATCGTTAGCAATTTGCCTTTGGGTGTCACTAGAGAGTATGACTGCAGGGGCAGAGACTTCCAGTGTCCTTTGAGACAGCCTGGAGTTGCAACTCCCTTCTTATGTATTTTGTACAGCGCTCTAAGCCTAGAGAGCTACCTTACCTTAGCCCCATGGCCACGGACCTCAGGCCATTCCTCTGGTTGCTTGGGGTACCCTCTCTGTACCCGCAGAAAAAAGGAGCTTGGAGATTCATTGGCTGGTCCATAAGAATGTGGCATGGAGAAACGGCAGTTGCCAGGAGAGGTCAGTATGGACGTGTCTGGGGCAGGGAGGCCTGTTACGCACGGAACAAGAATGTAGGAGGTGATACGTAACAGCAATTCCTTGAAAAGATATGAAACTTAAAGAATAGGATACCTTTTCTGGGAGACCCCTAAGTTCTGCTGTCCACAAATCATTCCCAGTTCCTAAAATTATTGGAGCCCTACTAGCTCTGTTGCTGCAGACTTTCAGGCACTGAGGTGCCAATTCAGACCTGTGTGGCATCGATCACAAGCACTGGGACAGACAGAAAACCACTGAAAATCATGCTGTGAGCTCCTGCAAATCTCCTTTATGAAAGAAAAAAAATAATAGTAAAAGGGGATTGAGAAAAGGTGGCATTGGACCTTTAGGCACAAAAGGAGCATTTTCCCAAAACGAAACAAAGGCATGATTTCAGTTTTAAACACATGAGATGGTGGAAGGCTGGGTAGAAGTTTAGAGCTTGCGTGTAAGATGGAACTAAAAGCAAAAGAACATGGTCAAGCTGGTGGGGTCAGGGAATATGAAACTATGGGACCAAATTACTGGAGGAATTGCCAAGTGCAAGGTCTGATGGCAAGTGTGGATGGAAGGAAGGGAGGATGTTTTGTAATACTGAAATAGTGAGCATCTGGAAAAAACACTCTGAGGAGAATCTTTCAAGACCAGTTTCCAGTGGTGTCCCCCTTTTTTGTTTCCTTGGCCAGGCGGATGTTCCCTGTTTTGAAGATCAGCGTGTCAGGCTTGGATCCAAATGCCATGTACTCCTTCCTGTTGGACTTTGCTCCGACTGATGGCCACCGCTGGAAGTACATCAATGGAGAATGGGTGCCAGCTGGGAAACCAGAGCCACCGAACCACAGCTGTGTCTACATCCACCCAGACTCTCCCAACTTTGGGGCCCATTGGATGAAAGCTGCCATTTCCTTCAGCAAAGTCAAACTTACCAACAAGCTCAATGGGAGTGGGCAGGTATGGCCTGATGTTTCCACACCACCTCTTGGCTTCAATTGCAAGCACCTACCAATCAAGAAATATCAAGGGTGCATTTATGTAATTATAGAAGCCCTTAGAGGCCTCTTCACCCACAGATGCCAATTATTCTCTGGAGGCCAAATGTAAACAGGGATAAACAGGCCTTAATTGGCACTTTCAGATTTTAATGGACTTCTTGATGTTAAGAGAGACAGAGTGCTGTGGTTTACTTAATCATCAGGGGTCTTTTCAGAGTTGGTCTTGTGTGCTGGGGATTTTTACATAGGACTTCAGAGAAAGGGGGGAAAAGTGGTCACGGGTATTAGGTTTTTGTTGCGTTCCCCAATGTTGTGTGGTGTAAGTGGAATGTTGGCAGGAGTCAGATGGCAGAATAAAAGGCTGCTCCTAAATGAAATAATTACTATGTCTGCTTTTGCATCATGATAATTATCAATATTCTATTGAATCAGCTTTGGCCTTTGGAAAGAAACCACATGTACCAGAAATAAGTGACTTTCTCTTTGAACCCCTTAAAAATGCAAACAGGAAAATTAGTTTTGTTTCATATTTTATTTTTGATGATGCATCTAAAGGCAAAATGTTGCACAAGACCTTTTGTTTGCTTGTTTGTTTTGTACAAAACTCCTACAGTGGATGATACTTGTCAGCCCAGAATCAATTTCTTTCATGTAAATGTTATATGTTGTCGATCTGTTATTTCCATTAGGTTTGTGAGGTACCTCTGTAAGCTTAGTACTCTAATGAGGTAGGAAATTATCTCAGGATTTACAGACTGGAGAACAGGAAGATGATCTGGCTTTCCCTAAGTCCTACATGGAACCAGCACACAGTAATTATTTTAGAGCATAGAACAGGATCTGAACTTGAAAATTCTTGTCTTGTATCCAGGACCTCAGAAAAGTCAAAAGCCTCAGAAAAATATGCAGGGGGGTAAAAGAAGCTACAGGAAACTTGGAGGGTCAAAGAGTCCCTGGGGAAAAAACCAGGGGAACACTGTATATGTATATGATGGAGAGGAAAATAGTAGAAAGCAGGAGAGGAAAAGCCATATGAGAAACAGAACCCAGACCAAAGTCACTGAATAACACATAACTGAAGCTCCTCTTGGTTTCTTTTGAAATTCTGACCACAGTGTTAAAGGAAACCATGTCCCCACTCTGTGCTTCAGCTGCCCCTTCTGTGATGGTATTAGAAAGTAATTATGCTAATAGCTGTGTTCTTTCTTTTATATATATATGTGTGTGTGTGTATCTATATATATATATTTAAGTATGTATGTAGGTATACATCACTTTGCAAAGTGCAAATTTAAAAAAAGAATCTTTTTCTTGCACTAGAGACAATTAAACAACCTAATAGACTTCCTGGAATCAATGCTATTCACAGCTTTTAGTGCCAGCTTAGATGTTCTGCCAAGGCTTGATTAGATACACTTCATCTTGCCCAGAGAGATGACTGGGTGACTGCCTTAGCTTCCTCCTGGCACCTTTTCTGTGGTGCTGATTCTGAATCTCCCAGACAGCAGAAGCAGGACAGGGAGTGCCTCTGAGCTGTTTGAGCAGCCTCTAGTGCAGCGAAGCCCAGCGGTTTGAGGGCTACAGCTGCTAACGCAAATACTCACTGATGCTGCTGTATCCAAAGCCTTAAACACAGTCCAGTGAAGTCTCATTCTGTTCAGCCCTGTGGCTGTTGCAAGGGAGGAAGACACCTGCCCTGCTGCTTCAGTAACTGCTGGCTGGGGAGGTTCAGCAGTGACACCTGCTCTGTCACAGAGCCAGAGGGTGGCTGTGAGGTACCGGAGTGGCACTGGGGGCTGTCTCTCTGTTTTGTTTCCCGCAGATAATGTTGAACTCCCTGCACAAATACGAGCCCCAGGTACACATAGTTCGTGTGGGAGGCCCTCACCGGATGGTGATGAACTGCTCCTTCCCTGAGACCCAGTTCATAGCTGTGACTGCCTATCAGAATGAAGAGGTAGGCGGGTGCCACACTGTGCTCTGGTCGCCACTGATGAGATCTGTTAGAAGCTGATTAACTACAAGACCAACATGCCTGTTTCTTGTTTCCCCACCAGTCCCATGCAGCGTGATATTCCATCCAGTCTAATACTCTGTCATTTCTCTGCAGTAGAACACTGACTAATCTGGTGTCTGGCTTCAGTACTAAGCCAGGGTTAGCTTAATATCCTGCCACAGCTGTTCCAGACCGGTCCATCTGTCCTGGCATCCCAATCCTTCACTGGAAAAAAAAGCCAAACAGCCCTACAGTCAAGTCCAATATCTTTCTCCAGCAATAACTGGTAGTTATAATGATAACCCTGTCTCTCCTTGTTCCCTATAATACATACAACTGCAGAACAACACAATACTCCGTGGGAAAATTTCTACACTTGAAGGATGCCTTGGATTGTAAGAATCACTAACTCCTGTGCCACATCCCTTAGCTAATGTTGCTGCAGATTTTATTTGTACTTGATAGGAATTCAATGTTTAAACTCTCTTAAAAGGGTCCACCATTCCACCAGATTTGCCAGACGAGCTCATGCCAGGCTGCCCCAACTGGTGTTTTGCCGGTGGTACTGATCAGTACACAGAAAAGCTGTCTCCTACCCAGCCCTGGAAAACACCATGTGTGGGGATATATTTTAGGCTAACCCAGGCAGTTCCATTCAGATTACTCTGGAAGATGTTTTGCCAAGTTTCTGTTTCAAATTGCCTTCACTAACATGCCTTGTTTTCTGTAAACTCAAGATAACAGCTCTCAAAATCAAGTATAATCCCTTTGCCAAAGCCTTCCTGGATGCAAAGGAAAGGT
The DNA here is from genome assembly GCA_013397865.1 of Struthidea cinerea. Taxonomy (NCBI): domain Eukaryota; kingdom Metazoa; phylum Chordata; class Aves; order Passeriformes; family Corcoracidae; genus Struthidea; species Struthidea cinerea. The sequence goes on along the minus strand of VZTI01002127.1, from coordinate 736,649 downwards.
GAGTTCTTTTTTTTTTTGTTTTTTTTTGATTCAGTAGCTTTTTGCTGCTGATATGGTTAAAACTGTGACGTCACCATATGAAAGATAAATTACGTAACTGAAGCTTCTTTCTGCTGTCTTAAATCCAGAGTCACTCCAATAGTGGAGTGGGGACTAGTGGGGAGACTATATAATTATTACAATAGGTGCTCAAGTGGGTGAATATGCTCCTGGGGATCCTAGCACTTATCTCTGTCTACACAGAAAACCTGAAATGAGATGATGTGAACTTCCCCAGTAGTGTTATACCCTGCCTATGTTCACTACATTGTACTTGCACTCCAGTGAATCCAGGGAAAAAAAATGTTAACTGCAGGGGTCAAAAAGCATAGCTGAAGTGAAATTGCAGTGTAACTGTGGTGTAACTACACTGCTGTTATTTAGCCTGTGTGATAATACATGATGTGTTTAGTAAAGGTAAGATGTCAGAGATGCTCCCTTCAGAAATTAATTGTAGTTTGTCTTTTGAAATTTTACTTGCATCACCCATGTTAATGCAGAGTGGCATGCGAACGATGCATTCCAGCCCAGAATTTCTAATAAATTTTGTTTGAACCTGATTTATCTTCTGACATGTGAAGTGTCCCATGTACCTGCAGGAGAATCTGTATTTCCCTTCGTTCCTCTCACCAGTTAAGAATCTGCTGTGTCTTGGTGTCAGGGTTTCCAGCTGAGGAAGGGGGAATGCTGTCTTCAGCTTGCCCGCAAGCAGAATGGTGCCCACTGGTAGATTTAGAATTCCAGGTTCAGCTCCCAAATATGGCACAAACTTAGGAACATTTTTGTTTATGTCATCAAACATAAGCTCCTGCTTCCTTTATGGCAGAATGTAGGCAGGTCTACTGCTGCCTAGCAAGTGGTTAAAGAAGAGGGATTTCCCTCCTTTTTTAGTCACTTCTCCAATTTTTTACTGAATAGTTCTGGTTGTAACTTTTGTAATTTCTCAATGACAACACTTACGATGAAGTATTTTGCTTTTCAGAAACCATTCTAAGGATGCTCCAGAAACAGTCCCTGAAGGTCAACATATGACATACTCTCACTGTAAGGTTTTTATTCATGCCAGCTGCAAGTTTTGTGAGATATGATGGGTGCTGGGAACCTGGACCTTGCTTAACTGGTTCATACTGATCACTTACTGAGTCCTGAACTGTGTTCATAGAGAGGGACCCTTTAAAAAACATAAGAAGATTGAAGAGACCTCACAGTATGAAATAATGTGAGAGGTGCTGCAGAGGGATCGTTTTCCTTACAATCCAGTTTTTCAAGATTAAAAGGAATCTAGAATCAAGATAATATATGACATTTTTAGGGCTTTCTTACCCCCTCCTTTTTTTTTAAATTTGTGAATATTTTTGTCACCTATAAAATTACCTTTCATAGGTAAATAGGTAAAAAAATGAGGGGGAGCAGAGGTTGCATTTGTTTTATTGATAGTTATTCTTTCATTTGTTCTTTAAGGTTTGTAACATTTTCTGATTGCTTTCAGGTCTTGTTTTTAGGGTTGGTGGGTTGGGAGGGGTTGGAGGGTTGGTATTTTTTTATCAGTTGTTTCACAAACCAGTATCTTGGAATCTGCTTGGTATTTTGGAGGCAAAGCTGATTCTGCAAGGAGGCTGATCATTTCTTAATTGTATTGTAGCATTTTAATGCAGCAAGAGTAATAGTTTTGTTCTGTCTTTTCCCTCGAAGTGGGTGGCTGGTTGATTTCCAACCCAGATCCAATGTGTGCCTCGGGAAGCTCGAACTACCAGTACAGTGGACCTTTGCCTCTGCCTGCTCCGCACGCTCCGCACAACTGCGAGAGATACTCAGCCCTGCGAGGCCATCGGGCTGCTCCATACCCACCCTCCTACATGCAGGCAAACCACTCCCCTACAGGTACTCCTGGAGCACTGCTTTGCTGCTCTGCCTGCCTGCCCCTTCCTTAGGTTAGCACAAGCACTGGGGCAAGCAGGCGCTGAGGCTAGGAAAGGGCATGGAAGAGCCCTTCATGCACCCAGTGTGACTGAGGCAGCAAAACAAGAGGTATCAAGAGCTGGGCGCACGGTTACTGATAAACCAGAGTGTATGGTCTTGCTTTAGCTACACCTTCCAGTTACACAAAAAGAGCATTGCAGGTCTTCTTTCAAGGTCCTGCCATTACGCAGTTGATCTCTCAAGTCAAAGCAGCTCTCAAGAATATGGCAGGAGCTGATGTGAGACAAAGGCATTTTGGTATTGCCAGAACATCTTTAAAGTCCCTTTCACCTTCTAGATCTGGGTGCAGAGTCCCAGAAACTGATTCTACTTTGATCAGAAGAAGTTGGTCGGAAAGAAGAATAAGGATAAAGTAATCTGCTTGCTAATTACAATTTAGCAAGAATTCCTGTTTAATGGAAGTATTTATCATAGAATGGTTTGCTTTGAAAGGGACCTTAAAGATTATCTTGTTCCAACACCCCTACCATGGGCAGGGACATCTTCCACTAGACCAGGTTGCCCAAAGCCCCATCCAGTCTGGCCTTGAAAACTTCCAGGAATGGGGCAACATTTATAAAATTTTGTAAAGTATTTTAGCTCAAATTATAAGGAAATCTGTATCAAAACATTGCCTGATATATGTCAATTAGTAATTAAAAACTTAGTCAGACTTGCAAAAATGCATACCCTATGTTGGTCATGCTGTACCTTCTCATAAATCACACCTGGAATTGCAATGGCACCTTGCCACTTTCTTAATGAACACGGAAATTTTGTCCTTTTACCACGGCTGAGAGTTTTGTCCTTTTACCTGTGGTTGGGGACCTCATGATCAGATTGCTGCCCTAAGCCTGCCCATATTCTGTTGTCTTAAGACAATGTCTGCAATAGTCACTGAGGATTTGTTTGTTGCTTTTTTTTCCCCTCCCCAAAGTTAATTTGTTGGAGAGCTCCAGCAATAATCTTCAGGTGTTCTCAGGACATGACAGCTGGACTTTGCCATCCTCTCCACATGCTAATTTGCTCTCAGTGCCACACACAAAGGGAGGTGCCAGCCCCGGACCCAGGTAAGGTTACAGGAAAACTGCTGGTATGAGGAGTATGAGGCTTGTAGGACGGCCTTGGTGATTTGTCCTTTGTCCCAAACTTTAATCAGCATTCGGGATTTGAAATGTGTCCTAAGTGGCCAATTCAAGATTCCTGGGCAGATTTTTTCTGACAAGCTAATTATCTTCTACTCTTAAATCTATGGGAGCTTCATTTTTCCCCAGCACTGCTGAAAACCAGGATCTTGGAACACCCACAAAGAACTCTGGTCTCTACAATCTGTGAGCATTTTAAAACCAAATTACTTTTCTCCATCTATTTCTCACTATTATCCTGCATGAAATGAGGATCCTATTCTAGGAGTAGATGGAATTTAGACCTAGAGAATCAATTAATTATCAAATATTTTCCCTTCTTTTCCCCAAATGAATGCAATAACTTCTCTAACTTCAGTGCCAGGAAAATCAGCTGCACTTTCAGATGCACTGTTATCTGATTTGAGTATGTTTTCTTCTCACTGTATACCATAGCAGCTAGGCAGTATGCTGAGACTTTGTGACCTCCCTCTCTAGAAACTCTTTCAACTCAGTTCCTGAGATGGGAAGAAGTCACAGAGGCACATAAAAAGATCCTTAAATTTTGAAACCTCACAGACACTTGTACATTTCTCTCCATGCCTCCCTCTGAGGTCACCAGGTGTGATAGTTGCTGGTGAATTTTCACTTAAGATCTTCAAGGCTCATCTAGTTTGGTGCCTTGATTTGAATAGCTGCCTTTGAACAGATAATGAAATTGACTTTCCTGTGGCAAGTCTTATGGGCTAAATGCTAAATTCCGGCAGGGCTAAACGCTTTGAAACAAGTCACTCAATCTGTGCCGCTTTTTTTCCAGCCATTACCCTTGCCTGTGGACAGTGAGCAACAGTGCTGTAAATGTTGCCAACGCAGGAAGTGAGGTGAACAGCAGCCCTCCAAGCATGTTTTTAAGGGGTAATGTTCCCTTACCTGCTGCATCATCAGTGCAAATCCCTCTGCAGGGAATGGTGCCTGGCAGCATGGAAGCACAAGGGGAAGGCGCTCTCGCCAGACTGTCTGACTCCGCGTGGACATCCTCACACTCCTTTTGATGGACAAGCAGCTCCCAAGGGAAGCTCAGCCAAACAAGACTGACACAAATGGCAAATGATCCCTGAGGAGTGCAGTGCAGAGCAGAACGTATGCAGGAAAAGGATTTCATCACTTCCCATAATGTACCTTTTGTGTGCCAGCTAAGCCAAAATGCAAAGGCAGGAAATATTATAGGAAGCAGCTTATTACTGTAACTCTTATGCATCATTCAGGATGATGTCCAGAAAGAATCATTTTAGTTAGCTTTGCTTCTATATCACATTAAAAATGGTCAGAGACATGGGTCTGAGTGAAGCAGACATGGCAGCTGGATATTCGCATGTCATTTTAGAAGTCCTTTCTGTAACTAACAGCCAAGTCCAGGGAAAACTGTGAGCAAGTTTGCAACTGGTCATTTGAAGGGACAGCGCTGCTTTAAAGGCTTTCTGAATCTCTTACATAAAGGGTTTTCACAATACCTGAAACTAAACCCCTCAGGGGATGAAATGAGTCTGCCATCCTAATGCCACCTGCATACAGCATTCTCTGTCCCCTTCCCTTCTCCAGCTGCTGTTTGCTCTGTGTGTGCCATGCGGATAGTGCACACACTCAAGCTGCAAAAGTCGCTGCACTGTAGCAGCAGGCTGAAGGGCAGCCAGTTTAGCATTTAGAGTCTGATGTTACAGTCTTTGAAATGGAAAGTTCCAGTATTTCCAATATGTGCTATTTTTGAAAGGGTGGAGAGAAAAGAATTATAGAAAAAATATTCAGCTTGCATTTCCACTTTGCTTCAGATATACAGTACAAATAAACTATAAATACATGGTGTATTATCTCCTCAGTGCCTTTCCAAGGTGTAAACACATACCCAGTCTTTCTCACCTAACAAACTCTGAGCTATTTGAAGCAGCTCTGTCAGAAGCAAGTTGACAGAACAGGAATTTTCGATTCCTCGTCCAGTTACTGGGTGTATGCTCCTGAGCATTGCATTTCATGTCTTGGGTGACAGGAAATGCAAACAGGAAAACACCTGTTTCCCCTCTCACTTTGTCTCCTTCAGCTTCCTTTTTCAGGCTACAGCTTTTCCCATCCCCATCCTGTGTGAGTGTACAGCACTTAGCACAGTGGAGGCCTGATTCTGTCTGGGATTTCTAAGCACTACTGTGATGCAAATAACAACAGCCATCCCCCAGTCTTCCTTGTCCTTTCATGTATCTCCTCAGGCAAGCCCTATCAAATTCTCAGAGAAGAGTGCTGCTGTTTGATTTCTATAAAGGAAAAATTGCAAGCTAACTCATGTAGATATGTCCCTGTATAATGAAATGCCCAACAGCAATTCAGGTCTGCTTAGAGCCATGTGCGTTAATAGGGGACAATCCTCAGCATAGAAGAGGATTCTCCAAAGCTCCTGTGAGCTGGTGTCTCTGCTTCTGCTAGATACAGCAACATTCCCTTTGTGAACACTCACTTATTGCATACAGATTCTGGGAGCAACATTTTCTTTTGGGTAGACATTAGAGGCAGCAGCAAGAGGAGCCTTTTGATTCAGGTTGTCAAATGTGCATGTGTCTGGTGAACTCAGCAAGCTTCTGTTTGATATTCTATTACCTGGCCCTGAACCATCCCCTTAAGATGCTCTCAGTGTTAAGCATTTCCATGCCTTCCCCATCTGGCTTTTCAGATTTGCTGCAGGCAAGATCATGTGCCAGAATGTACTCACTAGCACTGTTAGTTTTGCTGACTTGTGCTGCAATCCCCTAAGATCAAAGTAATCGAGTTGCTTCAGGTGTGCATTTTATCAATAGAGGCATTGGTAAAAAAATAGAGTGCAAAAAGCTCTGCATCCTGCTATCAGTCTAATCCTTGTCAGTCCTGACTGTAAATCTGCCTTCCCACGTTCTGACAAAAGCTTGGTGATGAGTTTCTCAATGTTATGTTTCCCTACCTTGCAGCAAGAAATGTAAGTAGGTGTTTCTCTCAAAAATAACTCTGCTTTACAGATGAGGTTTATTAACTAACTTATGCTACCCTCTTCTGGCTGTTCAGCTCCCCACAGACACACCACACACAGAGTCTATGTAAGATGCTAAAAAGCAGGCAGGTGGTGACTTCTCTGTGTTCCAGGACTTGCAATGCTTCCTTCATGGTTAGTGAGTTGGATAATTTCTTATCCCATACACTGCATTACAGTAATACAAGAGTGATTATAAGGTGTTACACAAACTGCATTTTTATTTCACACATAAACAATGTAGGGGAACATCTAATTAGCTTTCCTGTTAGTCCTATAGGATTGAAAGAATTAAAAAACGATCAAAATGAACAGGCAAAGTAATTTTTCTTTCTTTTCACTGTAAAATCAGCCATGACTCATGTCATAGGAAGGGAAAAGTTCTGAGATCTCAGAACTGAGCTAAGTCTTTGTCATTGCAGACAATCTGATTTAGCCCAAGCCTGAGAAATGACACAGAAAGACAAAATTACCCTTGGTTTGCTCACTACTCTTGGCCCCATCTCAGTACAAGCTGGTATTTGTAGCCCAAAGCCCTGGGCTTGAGGACAGCAAGAAGTATCCTGATCTTGGGTTTCATGTTGGGGAGTCCTGCAAGGAACAGGGAGTTGGACTTGATCCTTACGGATTCCTTCCAACTTGAGATCTGTGATTCTGTTCTATGATTCTGGAACTTGGTAAATGATTTGGGAACTGCTGTCTGGTTTGGACAGGTTACATCTAAGCAGTGGAAGCACTGGAGAAAGCTTTTGCTAACTGTTCACAAGAAAGAACTGCTGTTCCAACCTCACAGATCTCCTTTCCCAGCACCGCGGACTTCCCTACAGCGCAGTAAAAGGCTGAGACGCTGGCTGCACTGTTCTCCTGTGGGAGGCAGATTCCCTTAACTGTGTAGAAAACTGTTCTCCTCCTAATAAACCAATACTGTGGATTTGGGTTTGCACTGATAGTGCGCTTCTTTCTCAGCAGATTTCTGCTTGCCATTAAACACCATACAACGATAACTTCGGAATGAGTATTTAAATGGTTGTTGTAAGCAGTAACTGAAATGGCAACATGAAAGGAGAGCACAGAGCCCTCTCCCCAGTTTTCATATGTTTTGACAAAATTACTTCCTGACTTTGTGGAAAAGAAATACACTGAAAGACTGGAATAGCTGTTCTGAGGTCTCCAGAGTTGATGCACTACCTGGTATTAACGATAGTTTGTCATTTTTAACCTAATTTGATCACGGAGCCTACACGGTAGGTTTTTGTCCTGCCAGAAGCAATGCTGGGTGCATGGCTGGTACCCCTCAGGCCTCTCCCTGGGACAGCCAAGGGGCCAGGGCTTGGGAACACAGCTCCATGCAAATCCCCATGTTATTAGAGGAAGGAATCCTTTATTTTCAATTTCTGCAGGGTTTTAGCACTGTACCCAGCTACTAAATGAGAGGTTGAGGGTTGGTTTGTGCAACACTTCATTAAGGGTATTAAAAAAGAAGCAGAGGGAAGTGGCTAATGAAAGCAAAAGAGCTACCAGGTAAAAAACCCCACGATGTTACGACAACCTGGTTCCCCCGATGCCGCAGGTCCTGCCTCGTGATCTGCAGCTGTCTCTCGGGCTCGGCATCCCTGTCTCAGGAGCCAGGCAGGGTGGCATGGAGCCTGCCCTTAAATCCTTCCCGGGGGCTCCAGCAGCCCCTAGATCAGGGGCTTCTCCCCAGCATTCCCGCCCTCTCCCGCGCCACCTGCCCGCCTCTCCTGCTGGCCTAAGGCAGGTGCCTTTTGCCCCAGGCTTTCCCCTCACGGTTTATTTTCGTGGCACTGGGGCACGGGTCTCTCAGGAAGGCAAGAAATCGCCTCTGGCTATGCCCAAGGAAGTGTGGAGCAGCTTTTCTCTCAGAGCCCACAGCTCCCTTCGTAAGCCCCAATGGAAGGCTGATGCCTGCCGGTCTCTGGCCGCTGTGGTGGGTGCACGCAGCAGCCTGCATGGCCTCATCCCAAAAAGTCACCTCTCCTGTGAGAAGAACAGCAGCCAATTCTTCAAATTGACAGGTTTATTCAATGGGAACAATCAGGGTCTCCATGGCAAGTTAGCCAAATCCCCTGACGAAAGGGCCGCACTAGGCGCCCGACCACCATAGAGCAAAGCAGTCAGAGACCCTGAAATTCCCAGGGTATTCCTTTTTAGACCCTCCCCCAGAATACCACCCCTTTCCCCAAGAGTCCTCCCTCTAGAGATGTGTTGATTGGAGGATATTGGCTCATTGTCTTGATAATTGGTCCATCCAAATGGGGTGATGCTAGTGCGTCGAATGATTGGTTGTTCTGCTCGTCCAATTAAGACTCTCGGTTTATCCCTTTATTATAATTTCCTTATGTCTCCCGTTTTTCTAGAAGATTCCACTCATTCCTGTCAATCGTTCTCAATTATTCCACCCCTAATGCTAATAGAGAGAATGAGCCTGATGCCACCCCACTCCAGAACCCCACACAACAAACCCCAACAGCATCTCCTATAACACATCCCCAACTGAACATTGTTCCAAACCAACAACAAACCGCAGCCTCCCACCCACTGCAAACATTCAAACCCTCAACTGCTTGGTCCTACAAAAGCCAACCCTCCTTGCTTATTCATAACACCTGTGTTTCACTGGGTCTCTCTGGGAGATGGGCTGCTCCAGCCCATGTGCCTCACTCAGGTCAATGGAAGGGCTTAACATGCAGCTTCAGGTGTTCTCTTCCGTGACTCTGGGGTTTTAAGGGAACTTCCCTATGCTTCCAGACAGTCAGAAAACCAGAGAGCAGATAAACGCCACCTTCCTGAATTCTCCAGTACCAGCCCAGATGTTTCCCGTGAGCCAGCCAGGGGTGCCCATCAACACAGATACCCATGGCCCCGCCAGTTTAAGCTACTGTTTGTCTGCCACATTGAGTGCTTGGTTCAGTGCTCAGGTGTAGTTTTGTCGTGAAGCTGGTTCTGGGTTCTCATCCTTGGGAAGATCCTCTGCACAGCTCATTTGGGTTCTGCGTTTCTGTTTGCTCTTAAAACGAGCACGGTAACAGCTGCTAATATTTAACCCTTTGTATATTTTAGCCATATGTACTGGTTATACAAGTATGTAGGTTAAAAATAAACATTCTAAATTTAACACACTGGTACAAAAATACATAATGGTTCCACCTAATTGTTGTAGCTGTTGTGTGACATGGTCTGGTACAGCAATAATAAATAACACTGCTTACCACAGAGACGCTAATGCTTGCTATGCAGGTTGAAACGGTCTCATTTTAAGAAGTTATCAGAACATAAATTATGAATGATTTTTATGGCGAGTTGAACGATAGGGTCAGTTTTAAAATGAAGAATTAATGAAACTAGCGGAGTGTCACTGTGAGCGGCACTAACGGCGAGGAACTACACACGTTCAGGAGCAATAATAACCCATTTATTTAATTATAAATCAGTTTATATAACTTGGGTCACCAGCATGGCATAAGGTCATCGGTCACCGACCATCCGCCTCCCCTGCTGGTTGGCTAAAACCTTTCAGAATATTTTTCTCAGACAATATCATAACAATATTACACAACAGCTGCAGGTGCAAGATAGAGACAGTTTTGCTTACAAAACTGTAGCACTGTTTTTCATAGTTTCTGTGAGAAACAGAGCTCTCACAGAGTGCTGCAGAAAGCTGGAAAATTTCTCTGCTAACACTTTTCAGTGTTCACAGTGGAGGATGTGAATTATCTGGACTGAAACCCTGTAGTTTTCATAGAATCTCTGTAGGACTTTGTATAAATGACTTACAGCCTCCTAGGTCAGGTGCCTGAGCATCTTTTTATTGTCTCTGGGGCAGTGTTGCATCATTTCCATTTGTTATCTGAAAACTGGGCATTTTGCCTTCCTTTCAAGCTCTGTGGTGGAAGATCTGTGGGGTAGGAGTTCTTCTTACTGCACATACGTACAGCTCTGGCAAAATGAGCCCTTGTCTTGCTGGGGCCTTTTGGTGTAATCTTACATGTAAAAATTACATATCCTTGAATGTTTGTATGTGTATGAACAGCAGAGGCAGAATCAGTAGCACCGTGGTCTTAATGCTCTAAAATGTCTAAGATGAACTCTGAACAAGACATTGTTGCTGTTCCAAAAACATGACTCCAAGAAGGAAGCAATGTGTCCAAGTAATCTGCTGTGGTGGATGGTGCCCCAGAAAATGTTTTAGAAATCTGTTTGCCAGGCTGTACATTTGCAGTGAAATCGAAGTAAGACTGTCTTCTGTCATTCTAGGTTGCTCTGGAAAAAAATCAGGGAAGCTTCCGTGTAATTCACCTCACCTTTACTTTTGTGCCAAACCTCAAACTGAGGTCGGATGCAGCCCTGGACCAGGACAGACTGTGGGCTTTGTGGATCACACAGGGTGTCATCACCAAGAGTACCAAACACCATGAGGATGGTCAGGGCTGGAGTTCATGTCCCCAGGTCACTGTGATCTCTGTGGCTGTAGCTGGCACATCACTCCTAGAAAAGGAGTGAAGAGTCAAATTCCACAGGCACAGTGTGCTTGCTGGCTGCTGTAGCCTGTACTTACTGGATTTTACTATTAGATTGCTTTTCAGAGAGGATGTGGTAAGATACAAAATACAAAACTGTGACTTCTGGTGATGAGACATTTACAAAGCACCTAATTTAAAACACAAAAATACCCTGAATTGTCAGATCCCTGGAATCACTAATAAGCCTTAGTTGTCCTGACCAGCCTCACCTGGAGCCTCCACCCACACCCCTGGAGCTTATTTAAGCTCAGCCCGAGGGCATTAGTTTCTAGCTGGGCTATTTTAAGGAGTATGTGCTCTTACTCTTTTCTTTAGTTGTTGTTCGACTTTCTTGGACCTGATGCTCGCTGGGCTGTTGGTAGGATGTGCTTTCCATTCCAGCCCTGCCCTGCCTGCTGGGCTCAGCCGTGGTGGGTTTGTGCTGTGCTGCTGAGAGTCCTGCCTGCACTGGGACAGCCCTTGCCTTCCTCTCCTCTGCTTCTGCTGCCCTTGGCAGGTTTGTAGCAGTTTAATTTGTGTCTCACTTTTATATAACCCCTGCTGGTGAATGAGGAGTTCAGCAGGGCATTGTTGATCATGTCCTGACTAGTTTCAAATGCGTGTGGCTTTGTCTCTGTTATGGGTATGGCACTTGAACCTGCAGAAGGGTGACACACTTAAAATGTCCCTGCTCACGAGGTGTTGGCTGAAGGCTTCTGTTGTAGATGCTGCTAAAAGGCCCAAGAGAGGGCCATCCTGGGAAAGTACTGCTTTATTGTTTAAGTCTATACTTTGCTTGGTAAAGAGGTTGTTCCTCACTTACTTGGTGGCACCTGTGGAGTGCTCTCAGAGCCGGGTCTCCAGGGCAGCACAGGAGAAAGAGGTATAAACCTGTTTAACATCTCAGTGTTGCCTCTACTTGTTTGAGCTGTCTGTTCAGGCTCTGAACCTTTCTGAAAATGAACTGTCTCGCCCTGTATTTTTTCTTTGTTTTCTTGATGTTTTTGGGGAGAAACAGTAGGACTTTAAGCTACAAGTGTAATGATAAATAACTGCAGTGTCTTAAGTTTGCATTTATTGATAATGTGGCAAATTGGGTGTGTATGTAAAGAGGTGATGATTTTTCATGGCCAATATATGTTGTTGCTATTACTATGAAGTGCTGGTTTTGCCAAAATAAAAATTTTCTTTTTGGGAAAGGTCTATTTTCATTGATATTATTTAACTGTTTTGGAGAGGTCAAAGTTGCTTAAAATATTCAGAAAGGGGGCTGAATGGTACTATTGCAGCTTAAGCTGACTCTCACTTTGGAATTCAGAATTGTTATGGCTTAAAAAACTAAGCAAGAGGAACTTATTTTAAGTGTGCTAAACTCCTTAAATGGAGATCTTTGACATAACTTCTTTCTAGATTTCTCTTATACTCTCTATTAGTTTGGAATATGGAGTCTTCCAGATCATTCTTTTGGGGCAGGAAATACATAAACAAATGTTAGCTCTGCCAGAACTGTATTATCAGGTAAGAATAAAGTGGGATTGTGCTTCTAAAGAGTTGGTTATTTTTTCAAGTAACTACACACTCTAATTAGGAAGGACAAAAATCTATGGATTTTAAGAGTTTTTGGAAGAGCTGTTTTAGAAAGTATAACTTGAAAGAAAGACTGAAGTGTATATACACATCCTGCAAGTATTTATGCATGAAGTTTCTTCTTTCTTCCAGCAAAGTCAGTGAAAACAGTTTAAAAATAATTAAATAAAGTCATTTTCTATAGAGCTAATCCTTGGTTTGGAAGGAAAAAAACCAACAACCAAAACAACAAACTAAAACCAACCACCATAAAAAAATAAACCAACACCAAAAAATCCAAATCAAACCAAAAAGCTTTTGAAAAAAGTCTGCCTTTCTTTTGTTTATATATACAGCATTGCAGACAGTTATGACTTTGCTCTTTGGGTGCCGTACCTCTGAATGTCCTACGTTCTTCCATTTGTTAGTTGTTCCTGAGGGCAGTATGAAATACAGAAGGTGCAGACTCTGCCCCTTGTCCAGAGGAGTAAGGCGTTGTAAGAGCAGAAATGTGGCAATTTAACAAAGGTAGGTGTGAGTGTTTGCTGCACCCTGCTCTGTTTGCGGTGATTGTGTAACTTGGCAGAAGGGCCGAGCTGACTGGGGTGTGGGGAGCAGGGAAACCAGGTGGTTCTGGGGCAAGCTTTCAGCTACTGTGGAATTCCACTGTGAAAGGGTTCACCAGCTGAGCATTTTTCCTTGGAAACTCTGAAGTCTCCAGACCAATCAATTTTAGCCCTCGGACAAGCTGTGTGCACGTGTACCTATGGATAATCTGTATGTGTAACCCTTTCCCTAACAGCAGCTGGCAGACAGGAAACTGGACATGTTCTCTCTCTGATGTGTTTGAATGTCCTCAAGTCCTCACTGTCTCCTCCTGTAGAAGCTCCTCTCCACCCAAATAAATACCCAGGCAAAAAAATCCATTTCTGTAACACATGCTGGTTAATTGAACTAATTTTGCCCTGAAAAGTCTAGTGTCCAAAAGGGACATGTTGCTTTTTATCTATTCTGTCAGCTTGCAATAAAATGTTTTGTCAAGATTTGCTCAAATCTTTGGTTTGAGTCACCTTGGGCAGATTTTTTTGTTTGTTTGTCTTTGTTTTGTTTTGCTTTTTACATTGCTTATAGCAAGAAATCTAGTTTCTGGAGCCTTTAAATGTGTTCAATAATTTCTCTGTTAGAAAGGTTGATATAAATAGACAATCAGCCTAGGAATGTAGAAAGGTCAGGGAGCTCCAGGAGCATGCTCTAGTCCCCTGCCATTGGAAGGAAAACATAATTCATTTTATAAACTAATTGAGATCTCTTGGACTATTAATTGAGACTTAGGAGCCAGTAGGCTGTGGAGAAAAGGCTGACATTTAGAAAGCTTATTTCCAGCTTAAATGTGTTTATGGCTAATATATAAATATTAGTTTTTGGGTTGGTGCTGTCTTTTTGAGGAAACTATTAATTTCTTCTTTCATTTTTTTATGTAGTTTTGGGGTTTTTGGCTGGTTTTTTCAACTGCTGTGCTTGGCAGCACAAACTGCCTTCTGAAGACAGTTTTATGTTGTCTCGTTTGGTCTTTCTTCTGCTGAAGGAGAAGGAAGATGCTTGCTTTTCCCTCAGCTGCACATTCCTGCTGCTTCCTTTGTCCAGCCTGTCCATGCTGCAGAAGCAGAGTGAGCTGTGTGGACTTGTGATCTCCCTTACTTAAATGCCCGGGGCACTGTGGGACTGGGGCAAGTGGGACTCCTTTCTGATGGGCAGCTGTTGTCAGATCAGATTGAAAGTGTTTTGTAACTGCAATCCCAGCGTTAATTTTGCTGCCCAACCAAGAAAAGGATTAGTTTTATTTCGCGCCCTTCTGAATTATTTTGTTTTTCTGTTGCTGTGTTAGTCCTAGTGCTCTTTTCTGTGCTGACTCAATTGAAATTCATCCATCCTGAACTTTGTGAGCAGAGATCTCTGCAGTATTTCAGAGTCATTCTTACCGGTGTCTTGTATAGTGCCACAAAAACTACCCTTTTCCTTCTGGAAATGCTTCAGATTCACCCTATGATCATGTTTGCCTCTCTCACAGAAGGTAAGCTTCCATTTTGAGCAGCACTGATGCATGAGGCATGACCTTTATTTCCCCTTGCTGCTGAGGGGAACCTATGATCCGGGACTCCTTGCAGCTTTCACAGTATTATCTGAACCAGCCTGCTTACTGCTGTGAGGTTTTGCTAAATTATTGGTCCTTCCAAAAAAGCTGGAGCAGAGGAAAACCTTGAATAAGGGAGCAGATGCATTGTTAGCTACAAAGGGTGAAATCCTGGTAGCACTTGCACTGACTTAATAGATGTGCAATAGAAGTCAATAGAGACCTTGTCCTTTCACCCAATATCTGACTGACTTAATCAGGACCTTACATAAAATCTGGTGTCTAACAGTTGAGCATGTGATTCATCCCTAATTTCAGTATGGAAGTAGGAAAACAGAGGGGGAAGAAAAGGAGTGGGAAGTAGGAAACTCAACCTCCACACTGTGCTTTATACCTGATGTAATTTCAGCCGGTGTTCACCTTGGTGACACAAAAGCTTAACCATTGCATCCCATGTTGTAAGGAAGCAGGTGATGTGTGAAATCAATTTAACCTGAAGAAAGGGGGTGCAGTCTCCTGCCCTAAATAACTAATGAAAAGCTATCATCTTTCGTCTGACAATGGTGGCAGCTGCCTAGTTGGATATTAAAAATATGCCTGCCAGTCTTTGAGATGTACATGTTTGCATGGTAGTGAGAACTGGTACTTTGGCCTTTGTACGGGATGTCAAAAACCAAGGGCTGATGTCTGAGATAATGTCTGAATGTGTAATGGCTTCTTCCTCTCGCTGCATAGGCTCTGCATCCCCAGCTTCTGACTCATGCTGAGGTCCCAGATTTTCAGCAGAAAGCCAGCTCATTTCTACACTCCTGCAGAATTCTATCCTGACTTTGCAGAAGCCTTGTTTACAGGATAGCTGTATGTTTTTGTTGGTTTTTTTTTTTTTTTCCCCTGGTGTTATTTTCTTTAATCAGGAATGGGTAAAGCTGGTGCACGGGTCAGTGATCAGGAAGTGTCATTGCATGGCACAGCCCCCTGTAAAATTTGCTCCTCCAGAGCAGGGGACTTTTTGTCTGTGATTGCCTGTTAGTGCCAGCAGCCCAGATTTGCCTTTCAGAAAGAAGAAAGAAAGAAAAACAAGGTGTGGGTGAGGGGGAAGGACCAATCCAAAGCTGAGCCACAGACACCTCAATGTTTGGGGTGGTATTTTTTCCCTGTCTGCCTGGCAGTGAGTTGCCGGAATAAATTTTTTCTTCCCAATCCAGCAGATGGTGTTAGATGGCTATTTAATGACTCTCATGGTGATAGAGCTGGGAGGACGCAAGAAGAAACAGTTTTGCAGGGATGTTCAGTGAATCTGAAAGCTGTGATAGGCTCCTGCTTTAAGCATCTGTGTGTATGCTTTCAGCTTACTACTACTAGGGGGTGGGGACCTTCAGAGCTGTAGTACTTGATTTAAATTGAGGCTTCTGTGACATCTCTCATACTTTTCCCTCTAAGGGTTTAGGTGTGCTTGAGTGCAATGGAGCAGAGTGAGTGTAGCCAATGGCCCTCACTGAGCTCTTTGGGGTTGGGAGGTGTGTAAATTATTTTGGTATTTATTTTTTAATTGGATCTTTCCTTGCATGCACTTTAAATGGAGGAGTGAAGTGGTACAAATTCGCTGCAGTGCACTCCCATGACAGAAGTATTTCCTAAATCCCACTGTCCATACAAAGGAAAGAAGTGAGGTGGAATGAATAAGAAGTGAGGTGGAATGAATAAGATGTGAGCTCAGCAGGTTGTCCGCTGTCCAGCCAGGCTAAAACATGACATCAGTTTGACTGCTTTCTGTTAGCTGGGGTGTTGAATGCACTGCGCCTTGATCAAGCTCCTAGAGAACGAGTGTCTGTCCATAGTGATCTGGATCTGTTACAGACGATATTGCATAAGGAAACTGATGTGTGAAATTTATAAGTACCTCTGGGTAGAAAAAAAATAATCAGCCTGAATAGATACAGATTTAAACAGGGCTGTAACTTGCTACCATTTAGGAAAGATCTTGGGGGTATTGTGGATATTTCATAGACTGTCTGGTGAGCACACAGCACTTAAAGTTAAGAATTGTAGAGAAAGGTAGTCAAACCTATGTTCTGTGGCTGTATAAGTCAGTGGTGTAACCCGCCTCTTGAATGCTGTAGCCAGTTCTAATAACTGTCTTTAAAAGTTTGTAAAGCTAGTAGAAGAGCAACAAAAAAAGGTGGGAGAGCGCATAACTGGTTTGACTCTTCACCCTGGAAGAGAAGGGATTGGGGTAAGATATGGGGGAATGCTATAAATGATATGCTAAAGATGAACAGGGAAAGATTAATTGCCATTTATTGAAATGTAATTGGAGGAAATACCCTAAAACTTTGTGGGTTTTTTTTTTCTGTTTGGGGTTTTTCAAGCCTGCTAGTTCCCATAGTGCATAAGGAAATTATAGAGCTTGTTTTCACTTGATTTTTCTTTCTTTTTTTTTGTGGAATTTGGAGAAATAAATGTATCTAAAAAAGGTTGGGCAAATTTAGAAGACCTGTTGTTGGCTGTGAAGCATGACTGCAGGTTCTGGCAGTATAAGATGAGACAGGTCAGCCTGTAAGCTCCTTTTCTAGTCTTTTGCCAAGCAGAGTGCTTGCTGGCAATTTCTGATGGGTCACTGTAGGTCTGTTCAGTGGGTACTCTGAGTGGCTACTGGAAGTGGGATTACAGACTTGTGAAGTTTTTCCTTTCCTGTGAGAGGATGATGCATATTTAAGGGATGGATTTAAGAGCTGGGGCTCTATAGGTCTCTTACTGTAAGGCCTAGAGGTACCTCCTGCACCCTGTGACTCAGATGGTCTTATAGACCTCAGTCTGCATCTGCTTCTGCTTTTTAAACAGCCTTCAGCCGGAGCCCTAGGGCTGGGCCAAGGGTGCTGATAAGATTCACCTTAACATCAAACAGTTAACAGACTGACACAGAAAATCATCAGCATAAAAGTCTTGACATGGCAGTCAAGGGAATAATTTATACAAACCCAGGAAATTTGTTTTTACAAAGCGAAGGCTTTTAATAGTGGGATAATGTATTCTACTTTTTAGACTTGTTCCCAAGCAGTCACTAAAAATAGCATGCACCGGGGTATACAAATGTCCTGGGTAGAGGCACAAGAAATTAAAGAAAGGTGGAGTAGTGTGTCTTATCTGTTAATAGACTGCAGGACTGATGGGTTTTGCTAAGATTTTTTTTGGTGATTTTTTTTTTTAATTTATTTTAATGAAGTTATTCCTCTGACAGGACAGGGGGCTGTTTTCTGTCCTGTAAATCCACACCCAGTAATTAGAATAATTTATACTATGGTATTTAATCTTAGAGCATCCTAAAGCAATTTACAGCCTACTATCCAAGAAGAGAGCCTTATCAATATCTGATCTGGGAAGCTGCATCATCCCTAAGTGTGACCAGCCCTTTCCTAGCCAGAAATCATGTGTCCATTCTGGCCTGCCGAGGGAACCCCTCCATCTGCCCCAAACAGAAAAACACCCTTCAGGAAGCCCTCCTACCTATATCCTGGTATTCCTGACCAGCTTGCAGAGTCCTTTAGAGGAGGGAGGTCTATTATCTTGTCTCATGGCCTGGGTTTTCGCTGGGGATTTGCTTTCCTCCATGTCTTTTCTAGTGTTGGATTGCTCAAAGACAATAAAAGAAAAAGCCATGTAAGGAAAGGCTTCTGGTTAGTGCATCTCAAAGGCCTTGCTGGTTAGAAGGAGAATGTTGTGGTTGGTAGTACTGCCTTGATATCTGATCCATGTGCAATTCTGCATTGCAGATCTGATGTAGATGAGCTGGCTGAGTGTGTAATATACTGTGCTTGGGCAGTAAAGCTCCTTTGGCTTGCTTAGCTCTTGGTTACTTCTGAAAATTTTCTTAACTGCTTTCATCCCTTCTGGTTTACGTCCACAGATGCTGTCCTTGGTGGAAATAGACTCATCCTCACATTTGCAGACAATAATTCTCAAGTTAGTGGGGTTTGGTTGTTTTGGTTTTTTTTTTCATTGTGCTAATGTCAATTTAGGTTATCAGCTTCTGAGGCAGCTGTGTGTCCCCATACTGTGTGGGCTGAACGGGAGCAGAGGCTCTCAAAATGGCCCTTGGCAGCCAAGAGGGTGCAAGTTCATAAATTACTGTTGCTGTGGTAACACATCATCACTGTCCCTGGGCTGGGTTTTCACTGGTAGGTGCTAACATTTGAAATTATTAACCTGGACTGGGAGTGGTGGTGGTGGCAGAGAGCTGCAATATGGGATTAACCACTTGAGGTGTGTTAAGTGAAAACATTCAGTCCTTGCCCAGATGGCTCTGAAGATTGGTGAGGGGATAATGCAGCTTTTAGTGGGTTTGGGCTCTTTAGTGGTACAGACAGAAAATGTGGGTATGCAAGTTGCAATAGTGGATAAGTCTCCAGGCTTTCCTTTGTCTTCATATTCACAGTCTTAGCAAAAAGTCCGAGGACTGATGTGAGAAATTGGCACGCTTCAGATGTGTTCAAAATCCTCCTTTCCTTGCCAGTGACCACTAACCAAATACCGGTGAGAATCTGCAGTGGCATTGTCCACACTGAGTCATCAAAATCTTTGGGATGGTTTTAGCACAAGTCCAGTGATAGTGAAAGACAATAAATTGAAGCATTGCTTAAGAATCTAAACATCTTCATTTCTTCTCCCAGTTATGTTTCTTGAAAACAACTTGTTCTATTTTTACAGGCCATCTACAAATAACATTTTTAATCTTGTATGTATTAATATTCTCTCTGGAGTGGAAGAACAGCATGCATTATTCAAATGGCCTGTATGTTTGTTTGTGTTTTGGTCTTTATTATCAAATCAAATTGAGTGAGATTAATTTGTGTTTACATTCAGTTATATTTTCTGGTGTGTATGCACTAACTCTGTCCCTAAATAGTCT
Organism: Struthidea cinerea; assembly: GCA_013397865.1. Lineage (NCBI taxonomy): Eukaryota > Metazoa > Chordata > Aves > Passeriformes > Corcoracidae > Struthidea > Struthidea cinerea. The sequence goes on along the minus strand of VZTI01002127.1, from coordinate 717,361 downwards.
TCCTGGGATGAAGAAAGGTTTATTTTGTCTTTTTTTCTGGATGTGTTTTGGTTTGTTTGGTCTTTTTCCTTTTTATATGAAAAGATGTTTGTTACTGCCATTCATATAGCAGCTCTGAAGAGTGAGAGGTCTAATTTTTCTAAAATATCTCCCATTTTCAGAATCAATTAAATCATATATCCTTCTGTTTATATGAAATGCCTTCTTCTTTTCTGGCAGTAGCTTTGGATTTCATGGGTTATAAGCCTGGATTTAATAAGAAGTCTTTTAATAACCTATCATCTCACTGCTACTTCATCCTTTCTCACACAAAGTATGTTTAGTTAATATAAAACATTATGATTTCTTCTGGACTTCTTGATGGTGTTTTAAGATATCTACTCTTGTATTGTGCCTGCAGTGTCACATTAATGTATCTTAAATGATCATATTTTGCCTGATGATTCGGTACAGGGCTTTCAGAAGTTCCAGATATGGCAACTGCTATATGACATTGGATCTTACTCTATTTTTATGAACTGTTGATCTTCTGTGAACTTTTGGCACCAGCAGATTTTGCTGGAAGAATTTTACATCCCCCCCTGTATCTCCTTATGATACACATTTCAAACTCAACCTAATCTCTTATTTTGCATGGTAAAGCAGTGCTCCTATCTGTTATAGATGATTCAGGGAAAGGGTTGTCCTCCAGTGGTGTGAAGTAACTGCAATAACTCAACAGCCTCATAGTGATTTGGTGTCTGAGAAGTGACAGATAGTGGTGCTTCTTTGCAAACATGGGCAGTGTAAGCCTGTGGAGCTCCTCTGTGACCACTATTGAAGAATACATACATTTTGGAGGTGCATTTGGGTCAGCGTGTAGCCTCACAACATAGTTCTTAAATTGATTCACTCCATATTTGAGCCAAATGCTGTTCTGGGATGACTGGAACAGATGGGGATTACCTTTCCTGCAAGTGTGTGATGCAGCCTGCCTGTTCTGAAAAACCTTCTCAACTTTGACCAGGTCAGACAACCTGTTGTGCTAATTTGCTTGTGGCTGCTCCAAAGGTAGAGCATCAGCTGAGGGATCTCCTCATGCTGTTGAGGACTGAGTGGAAAGAACTAATAATATTTTTTCACCTATGCTGCGGGAAGCTGAAGTATTTCTCCCCACTTTCCTCTTGCGAGACAAAAGGATTCAGCTTCATTCTAGAAATCAGTAAAGTAACAAACATAAGGAAAGCTTCTCACTGCTGAAACAATGTCCCTGTGCAAGGCTCAGTCTTTGAGACTTCAGCTTTGCAGTCTTCCTTCAGTTCTGCCCTCAGGCCTGGAATTATCTGTCAACATGTTAAGGGAATTTAAACCACAAAATGAAATTTGGGTGAATTGCAAAATGCCTGATGAATTCAGGAAGGGAGCCAGCACTCACTTTGTCTTTCTCTGATATCTTATCACAAATAAGAAACTACTGTTGACAGTTAGAATTAGTTCTAGTGTGAGTGGAAAGTCCCATATTCCTCTCTCCTCCCTCTTCCCCCACCAGCTCTGGAAAAGAACAGGACAGCAGCATTCCAATTAGTCTGTTAATCATCAAAAATTTGTGCTGGTCTTCCTGTGATTGCTTGTTTGGATGTTCAAAGCAACATAAATACACCAGAAAAAGGTGTCTGTACTGAAGATAAAGTTTATGGGCACAGTAATATTAAAACCACTGCTGGAAAATTCTCCTTTTTAGGGGAGCCTGATGGCTGTCATACTTTGGAGTTTGATCTCAAAGGTCACACTAGGCATATGCTTTGTGTAGTCAGCAAAACAGGTCAGTGCTTTCATATGAGATCCAAAAAGCTCAGAAGCTCATGTTGTTCTTCAGCTGTTTATGCCAAAGTGCTGGACACGAAAAACCAAATTATGTTTCATGTTTTGCAAGGCTTTCGCAATCACTTTTGCTTTCTTTTTGCTATGACCCCCTTACTGAGTGGCTGAAGGGTCTGTTGTCATTCCCACTCCCCCATAACTGCTCTAGCTCAGGAATACTCAGCCTTTCCCATATCACAGACATCTTTTCACATGTTCGTCCCAGACCTGCAGGTGCCATCTGACAGGAACCTTTGGGAACATTTTTCACCTTTGTGGCTTCTCTGCTCTGTTTGTAGGGCAGGCTTGGGACATGGCTCTTTATAAAAGTAGTTGCTTTCCTTGACTTCCAACAGTATATTCCTTATGCTCTGCTGTTGGGAGAACTCAGAGCAGATTGGCTGGTTTTTGTTTCCAAACTGTGTCACTGAGCTTAGGCATAAGATGGCTGGAATGCTTTGCTGAAAGCATTTTCCTGGTGGGATTGCAGAAATTTTAATCCTTCTTGTTGCTGTTCCTTGTCTTGCTGCTCTGTGTGACTTGTTTTCATAATTTGATTACTGCATGATGCTGGAGAAGGAAAGAAACAGAATGTTGTTCCTGTGAGACTCACAACAGTTAAGAGGTTGTCAGCAAAGAAGTCAGAGTCTGCATGGTCAAAACAACAAACTTTTTTGAAGGATGATAGCAAAGGTTGGTTTTGTGTAGAGAAGCCATAGCTTCAAAAGCAATTTTAAATAAATGAGTCGTGGTCTTGTTCTTACACAGTGATATGGTATTCAACACAAAAAGAACAGAAATTAAAAGAATATTTGACTGTTCCCTGCCCCCCCAAAAAAACTCAGGAGAAAAGAACAGTTTACCCCATCTACCCTTTCACATATGCCTAAACATTGTACCTAAACTGATGATTGAAGATTAAGGCCAGTCTGGGAGGTAAATGAAGGCAATCTGCCTCCTGCTGAAAAGGCATTTATGCCTACTGGATTGCTTCAAAAACTTAGAAAAATGGGGGGAGAGGGAAAGAAAGCCTTTTATATCTTAGCTTCAAGTTGGCATCAGATTACTGCTGTGCTCTAAGTTAGCCTGTCCTGCTGGTGCAGAAGTCTCTGTCTTAGACTATATGCTTGGAAGAAAAACTGGCATGTAAGTTATTTGTAAGTCTTTCAGGCCTTTATGTGCCTATGTGACTTCCCTTCTTCCCATCTTGGGAACTGAGTCAAAAGAGTTTCTAGAGAGGGAGGCCACAAAATCTGTGTTCTCCATTCAGTCCTTGAATGGCTCTGAAGAGTAGCACCTCAAGCTGATGTAAATAGATAACAAAAATGAGAGCTGTATGGGAGGTTCTAAGGTCTGATATTCTAAGGTTCAGGTGTGTCCACGATGTGAGCACACCAGTCAAGGATCAACATTATAAATCAGCATGGCAAACATGAGCCTTGTCTCTGCTTGCAGCAGAAATGCTGCCCTGGCTGACTTTCCGTTTTTTGTCTCATGAGGAGGTTTGCCTTATCAGTAGCTTTCACATTCCTGTAGATAATTCTCTGACAAGTGGATGGCAGGGCCATTCATTACACTGACACAACAGCATCAGTCTCTTACCAGTAGCCATTTTAAGCTGCCTTGGGGAATAAGTTAATTAAAAAAGAAGATTTGAAAAAAAAGGTTATCAGACAAACTTTATTGGAAGTATTAAGTGAGCTCTATGATACTCACAGAGTTGACACATAGTCAGATTTCCTTGTTTTCAGCAGAGGTAACCTAACATCCACCCAATTTAACCCAGAAGTATGGTAGAAAAGGGTCGACTGATAGGTGTTGGGGACTTGAGTATTGCTTAGCTACAAAGTTTCAAGCCGTCTGCAACCCTGTCTTTGCGCATAAGAAGTGGTGAATAGCGTATTTCCAAAATGAGCTGCCTTGCCTGGGGTCATTTTGTCAAGGCTGGAGGGGAGAGGTTGGGCGGAGAAGCATTAACGCCGTGGCTGGCTCTTGCATCTGTGCACTGGGCTGTGCCAGCCCTCATTTCAGAGCGTGAGTTTAAATTATGGAGCATCTGACAGTGATGATGAACATTGTAGGTTAACCTCTGGAAGAGGATATTGTTTTATTTATAGGTATTGGTTAGCGGAAAGTGGTAGCAGGGTAATTTGTTAACCACGCCTGTCTGGAAGCGGTATGAAAGTTGAATCAAACCAAGTGTTTGCTGTCCCTGCCCTTCTGCCCCAACTGTTTCATGTCTCCTTCTGTAAATCCCGGGACTAGCACATTCAAAATGCAAATACTCTTTGATAGGAGTTTCTGTGACTTTGTTGCACTATCTGTGCAGCTCCTGCTTTCAGGGGACCTTCACACAGACAAAATTGAGCAGCAGCCGGAGGAGGAAAATAGCCGTTGCCGCGGCAACCGGTGATGACTCATCCCGGGTACCAGGCAGCAAAAGCTGTGAGGCTGCAGTAATTTTCCAGATGCTTAATCCAGCTCTCGGGGCTTTTTTTTCCCTCTTGCTGACAGGCAGAAATCCTCCTCTGCCTTTCTTTGCTCACAGACCCACGCAGCCTGCAGCCGTACGTGATCAGAGTAGTCCTTTGTGGTGCTCACCCAGAATGGCGTCACAGAGACGTGTCTGGGCAATGTGGATGAGCTACTCCACCGACTGAACTGTAGCCCCCAAAGGTGGTAAAAATAGAACTGCAAACTGCCCGTCTGCAAAAATACCCCAGTTTGTCATCGGCTGCACTCAATTCCTATCTCCCAACAAATATCACGTTTACTGTAACTACAGCTATGAAATATTAAATCAGTTCATCTTGTTTCTTTTCAGTAATGAGGCTGTCCCTGTGCTGTATAAGGAATGTGCTAAAAAGAGAAAAGTGAACTGCATTCAGCACATGCATTTCCATGAATTAACTTCTCATTTCTATGACCTACTAATTTTTGTGCACAAATTTCAGTCTGCATGTAATGAAATAGAGCAGTTTGAGAGACTTACCCAGGAAAAGGGCAGTAAAAGGAGCAACACCTTCCATGTCACTCAGGGGTTGCCTACCTTGTGGTTTTCCTGCAATGACTGCATTGTAATGCAGGCCTTGCTCAATTTGGGGTGCTTTTATAAATGTCTGAGTAGTTATTTACCTGCTCTGGTGGTGATGTGGAGTTCTTTGTGATTGACATAGGATGATGAAGAATTGAAGTGTAACTAGATCAAAAGTAGCTTCAGGTTGTTTATGTGGAAGGTACACATTCCTCTCTAGAGCCAGAGGAGAAATTAGCACAGAGTGGTGGTGGAATTCAGTTTCCCTGTTCAAGTGAGTACATCTAGATGTGGGGAAAACAAAGCTGCTCTGTAGCATGTGGAGAGGGAAGAGCTTGTGGGGAAAATAGGAAAAATAGCAATAGAGCTCTGTGTTTGATTCAGGTGGGGTACAAAAAGTACTGATGCTGCCAGCTGCTGTCTCATGCAGTCCCTGGAAGGCAGATGGCTTTCTGTGGGTGAATCAAGTGAGGCTATCGACTCCTTCTCCCACAATGCAGCCTTTTGCTTGCGAGTGCTCATTAAAGATTTGTCAGGGTGTGCAGCTGAACCAAGCTGCTGCACTGGTGACGGGCTCTGCAATGTGTTGCTGGCTGAAGCTAAAGCCATGTAGAGCCATCAAATGTGTGGGGCATGAGAAAGCTGCATGTGATGTTTGTTTTCTGCTTCTTGTGGTTGTCATCTGCTAATAAGTGCCCATATGACATGAATATGTATTGTCTTGAGTCTTTGTGTCCTGTCAGTAGGTGGGATGCGTAAGCGTTTAATGAGCGTGCTGTGGCTGCTCTTCAAGGGAAACCAGTTTGAAAGATTGCCAGTGGAGGCTCATCTTATTCTTGTGAGATCCTGAGTTGTTTCTTGGTATGCAGCTGTTCCTAGCTGTGGCCAGGTCTTGGATATCCAAACTGAGATCTGTTCTATGATCAATGCCTAATACTGCAACCTTGTTCACATTAGAGTATCTCGTTTAGGATGCTAACTCTGTTTGACTTCACATCCTTGCTTGAGAACTAAATGTACTATGCAGTGGTGATTTTGCTGGAAAGATGTCCTTTCCAGGAGCAGACCATTTTGGAAATAAAACAAACTGAAAGCCAAATAGGAGATTTTTGATTCATCTCACCCCTCAAGATGGGGAGCGTTTGCTACCTGGGCATCATGACATGTAATAAAAACAGCGTTAGTCAGATCTGCAATTTCAGCAGCAATTACTGCAGACCTGCATAGCTGTGCTAGGTTTATTATAATGTGTATTATTAATGTATTTTAAGTTAGCACCCAAAGTTCTGCAGTTTTAGCGAAATCCTTATGTGAAATAATCAAATCGTTAGTTGCATTAAGCTCATATATATTTTATGGGTTCTCTTTCTGGAAAAGCATGTTTAATGCTGTTATATTCACTGTTGATAAGGATATATTGACTTGCTAATGCATTTTGTGATCAGTTAGACTTCAGCAGGTTGCCTGAAATCTCATGGAATGGCATCTGCTATGCTGACTGTAGATAACAGCATTTGTAATTAGTTGTATGCTGGTTTCTTGGGTAGTTTGTTTGCAGAGGCATATGCTAGACAGGAGCTGGCTAAGGCCACTGTACCCAGTGGAAGGTGCCCAAGGACTTGTAGGCCTGTGAAATGATTTAATAGGGGATAGAAGCCTTACTTCTTTACAAGGTAATGATGTATTTTTAGATACCTTTTTGCTCTTGGAAGACATAATTACTAGTAATCGTGGCTGGATAAAACCTTTAATAATCAGGGCAGCTATGGGATGGTAGGAATTGATGCACAAATCATACACTATTAGCCTTGCTGCTTCTCAAAATAGGTAAAATTGCTTATTTCAAATATTTCCCCGTCTTGGTATTTTCTTTCTGAAGGCCCTTCATTCTTCCAAATCTACTTCCTGGATATCCTGTACTGTGGGAACCTTATGATGTAGAAAGTAGATCCCATCTCCCTTTCAAAGTCATCCAGTGAAGTACTGGAATGAAACACAGAAAAACATTGCTGAAGCTGGCCAAGACATCTCATCTCTCAAAGGATCCAACCTGAATGTCAAAATCTGCCCCTGACATGGACTCCCAGCTGTGCAATGACATGGCTTCCTGGATTGCAGAAACAAATATGAACATATTTGGAAATCAAAACAAGCTTTGCAGGTGGTTGAAGTCTCTTTGTGGAGTAAGACAGGTGTGAAGAAGGTGTGTTCAGTGGAGGCACACAGAATGGTAGAGTTCCACATGTGTATATGTAATTTCTGAGCCAGCTGGCAGCCTGGAGGTGCTGGAGCAGGAGCACCATCCATCACTGCTGTGAGCTGAGCTGCTGTCCCACTGAGCCAGTCAGCTCTGCAACTACAAAGGGGTGGCATCGCACCTCTGTGGGAAATCAGTAGCAAAATCAGCAGCTGCCCTTGACTTCACAAAGCTCCAGGCTCAGTTATCTCCGTGGAAGTGCTGTACAAATGGGTTGTATTTTTCCTTATCTTAAAAGACAGGTGGCTTTATGTTAGTTTACAGGAAAGAAATATTCAAGCATTAGGAGCAGCGTGAACTAAATCCCAGGTTCTAAACAATGGAGCTTATATTTTCTTTTGGATTTTGAAACTGCCTGTTCTCCTAATAATGTGCTCTCTAAAACCCTCTGACCAAAGTTATTATTTACAGAAAATAGGAATCTTATGTCTTTGGGGTATGAGGCTCTGGGGAAACTTAAAAGCCAGGTTTATCATACCTCATGCCGCCCTATACCAGCAAGGGAGAGAAAAGCTTGGTTCTCATGAGTGCTTGGCACCTCTGTATGGAAATTCCCAATCGGAAGCCATTTACGGCTAATTCAGTTTTGGCATTTGGATGACTGTCCTTTGAAAACAATGTTGTAGGCTGTTGGAGAGAGAGCACAGTCATCCCACTAATGAGATTTATAAATTTGTTCACCTTCATTTTCCTGCATAATATTTCCTGGTAGTAAGATACATTACTTTGACAGGTTTGCAGAGCAAGCAATAGAAACACTGCTTTCTGAAACCTTAAAAGCCACAGGTACTGAGTTTTTGGGAGAGGTGCTAGATCTCCTCAAGCAGGTGCTGTACATTGTCTGGCATGGCAAGGTCCTAGCAGATGTGGCTGCTGCGTCACCTCTGAATGGCACCAAGACTCCTCACAGTGCTAGGAAGTTATGCTCTATTTGCACAATGTCTTCTAGCACCAGGATGATGAGTGAGAAGGTGGGTCCAGCGTTACTGGACAAAGGCAAAGAAAATCAAAGTCATATTGTATTCCTGGTCTCCTTGTTTATGGGATTGATTTTTATCCTTTGTGCTTCTTTAAAGATGCCTACCTCAATTTCCTTTGTCTAGGGATGCAAGGAGCTGTCTGTTAGTAAATCTCCCATATAAGAGACAGAGAAGAAGCTGTTTGTGGTCAAGGTCCTGTGATACTAAAGTTTCTGAAGTAATTAAGAAAGAAGATTCTAATGCTTTAGATCATTTGTTATTGCACTCAAATTTAATCTCTGTTTTGTGGGGGGGAAGTGAACATGAGTCTGCCTGTACTTTATACAGGATAGAAATCTCCTTTCTTTGCTTCATGAAACAGTTGCAGTTCAGTCTAGCAGAGCTCTGGCTTACTTTATATATACATGTATTTATTATTTTTTTTAATACTGTGTTCATAGTCAGTTCTATTTATCTCTCCACCATGTGTCCCAAATATCTATGCCACTCCTGGGCACTGATTCAGAATTGAGTACCATCTCCTATCTTTTGTGTCATTCCCTAAGGTGTGGTGAGATTTCTCTGCAAATCTATCTCTGAAGTTTGGGCCAAGTCTGCTTTGCCTAGATGAGAACTATCAGTGGTGAACACAGTTGTCTTTAACAGTGAGCAAAGTTATCTTTAGCTTTCTTCCTGTGCTGGCTCCTCACACATTTTCACCCGTGAGCACTGCAGAATTTCCTCTGCTCAGCAGCAGTGTGTCACCTCTGAAGCTTAACTAACACCTGCGTGACTGGGTGGTTTGCTGGGCACAGGCTTCAAGCCAGGGAAGAGACTGGGGGGATCTCTTGATTCTTCCCCACCCTCCCTTTTAGTTTCTTTTTTCCCCCATGTCTTCATGTCATTATTATGGCATTTGTGTCAGTGCCTCCTTTGGCTTTGCAGGTAAGTTCACTTAAGACCTCTCCTGTGCATCTCTAGTACAGCACAAAGTGATTTGAATGACCTGTCAGTGCAAAGAACTTGGGTGAAGACCACTGTATTTTAATAGCAGCCCTTTCTTCTAACCTTTTTAACAGGTCACCTGCGAATATAATCTCCTCTCTTGTGCATTGTGTGACAACATCATGTCACTCATTTGTCTGAAGCTTTTGCTGCCAGAGTGTTTGGCACCTTTTGCCAGCACTACAATCTCCACAATACCTTCTTTATTTTAAGCAGCACTTACATTTCCCAGGCTAACAACCACTGCCTTGGGATTCCTGGGAGCATCAGTAGAGACAAAAAATTTTCTTCCCCCACAGAATCCAATTTTCTGATTTTTTTTTCCTTTTCTTTTTTTTCCCCCCTATGATGTGCCATTTGAAGACAGTGGATTTAAACCCCTTATTTTAGGAGAGGGCAAAAAAAAAAGTAGAAAAGAGGCTTCCATTTTGCAGCTCTCACCTGATGAAAGGGGTGAATATTTTTAAGGATACTATTGTAGAAATTATGTTGTAGAAATACACCACACTGTCCTCCTACAAAAATCCTTCAATGCTTCCATTTTACTTGGAAGTCAACTGAAGGTTAGAGAGCCTTTTGTTGTCGGGAAGGGAGGGTATTAAAGCAGCCCTTGAAGTCTTTGTTTTCAGTTTAGAGGAGCACAGCCTGAGGCTGCATTCCTATTTACCTTGGTTTCTTCCCAAGTTCTGTAGCCCTTGGCAAAATGGGAAGGGCAGTGCCAGCTCACACAGGAGCTTCTCTCTTGCTGAGTAACTGGGGATGAAACTTCCTTATGCACATAATAATTTTGCTAATACCTGAGGGCCACTTTGCTTCAGCTCGTTGGGAGGGTGAGATCATTACACAGGCACTGCTATAATGAAGCATGAGCTTGCTTTATCCTTTACTGATAGAGTTCATCAGCTTTAGTAAACATTCCTGAGATTGCTATCTATGGCACTTGTAACTCTTGGTCTGGGTTTGGTTTTTTTATTATGACTTTGGAGTGGCAGTTCTTTTTAATAAGAATTCATGCCTTTATCTGACATGCTGCCTGTTAAGTGTAATAAAAAAAAATAAACAATAGGGTGAAATCACTTTTATTTGAAGAACCAGCATTGCATAGATTCCAGAACTTTCTGCTCTTGCATGGAAGCTTTATATGCATCTAATAGGGCTGGCCAGGATTCAACCAATGCTGTCACCACAAAGGTGGAAACATGATGGTTTCCTTCTCGAGCACAGAGAATAACTCATGGGGATTTAAGTCTTATTCTGCATGCTGAGGGATGGCAAAATGTTGGGTATTTTTTAGATGATAATCTAAAAAATCTAAAAACTTTATCCCTACACATGTTGCAATTATGGAAAATCATGCACAGAGTGTACTACACAATATTTCTTCATTTGCTAAATAATATTGCGTGACCATACCCAGAATACGGGCATGCGTGAGCTCAATGAGCCCTCTGCAGGGTAGGGGAGGAAAAGTTCAAATCCGTTCCTTAAGGAATAGCACTCGGATGCAGGATGCTCCATTCCTGTACTCGGCAGTGGAGGAAAGCCCATACAGTGTTACCTCCTTGAGATGACTGCACCCAAGACTGCTACCGGAGTTTTGATGGGGCAAGAAAAATAGTTTTTCCCCAGGGCATCTTACTTTGAGGCTACAGCTTTTCGTGTGATGTACAGGAAGGGTCACAAGCCTAGGCTTTTGTTTTGGGCTTTCCCTGCTGCTGTAGCAGTGTGCAGTTCCTGGCAGGGATTCTGGAGGATGTGACTAGGAGGTTGTTCAGGTGTTCCTGCTTCCAAGTGGGTGAGCACCCCCAGCCTCCCCTTACAGCTGCCTCTTGCTCGTACAAAGTGAATGATCTACTCAAAGTGTGAAAGGCTTGGAGGCTTCCTAATGGGCACTGAAGCATTTTAGCTGTTCAGTAGTTTTGGTTCAGCCCCCAAGTTTCACCTTACAGGCTTTCCTGCTGTATCCTGAAAGAGTAAGCAAGGCCTTGTTACAATTTTCAGTCCCCCTCTGAAAGGTGCTTTTAATTACGAGCTGCCAGAACTTGTAAATTTGGCAGATGTCATCAAGGGCAGGCAGTTTCTGGACCCAGGCCACGTAATCGCATTCTCACTGCTAACTGAGGGAACCATCAACTCCTGTTTTTTTTGTTTTTAAAAATTAATTAGTCTCTCAAATGAAAACCAACTGAATTCACTCTGGGAGTAAAGCATTCAAGGACAGTCCTTGACAAACAATTCCCAGGCTTCAGTTGCAAATGCAAAGGGTAGCTGATTCCACTACATTTTCCTGGAGCCCAGGAAAAAAAAAAGTGCCAGAAACACTTGCAACTTAGAAATGTCAGTGAAAAGGGTATTCTTTCTTTATTGTGTTATTAATTTGATCACAGGTGCAGGGTTTGGGTTACTCTCTAACATGGATATTTAGTGTAGACCTTCAGGAAAAAATATTCCAGTATGAGATCCAGCAATGTTGGGAAGTTTTAAAGTGTTTGATATTGGAGGTGTTTTAGAACTATCATGCTAACATGTTGGGGATTATCATGGTAAACTTGATCTTGTGTCAGAGAAAACATAGAGACCAGATGATTTGAAGAGCTCTCCTTCAGCTATATTTTTGGAACAGGCAGTCTCTCTTTTTAAGGTAAATTTGACTGTGATGATGTGCTACCATTATTACCCAGCAAGCACAGAAATGGCTTTAAATAGCCAGGAAAAGAGAGCTAGGAGGCCTGGGTTTGTTCCTGCTCTGCAAGCTGACTGTGGGCAAATCCTTTTGCTTTCTAAGTAAACCCTTCTGCACCTTATCCCCATCTCTCTTTCAACTATAGATTTATTGGTGTGGGGCTGATTCTCAGCTTGTGTTTGCAGAGCATTCAACAGAGAACAGATCCAGTCCTCCTCGGGGCTGCAAAATGGTGATAATGTTGATTCCTAGTTTCATTTACAGGTGAGGGAAGAATAAAAGGCAGGACTTTGAACACTTGAAATGTTGTGTCTTAATAAGCTAGGTCACTATTATTACTAACAGGGTGTGTGATTCAAAACATTGGGAGCTGCTTCTGAGAGCAGGTTGTGCATGAAAAGGCGGAGCCAACAAGATGGGCAATACTGCCCTTGAGGAGTGGTGTCATGGTTTAGGAATGGTATTCTCAATTTAGTACTCCCACTGAAAAAAATCATGCACTGCTTCCTCCCCTCTGCTCCTCCAATTAGAGGCACAAAGGGCAAAGTTTACGGGTTGAAATAAGAAAAAATTACTGTAAGCAGCAATGAGATAAGAAAATGAACAGTAACAGCACCAATATTAATAGCAAAATGTATAAGGAAAGAAATGATTCACAAGGAAAAACACCTAATAATAGGCAATGTAGATGGCTCGCTCTACCATCTTTTCTCTACAGGAAAGAACCGTTCATTCCCAGAGGAGTCCCTTTCCCCTGCCCCCTGCAATGATATGAGGTGGTATAGAATAACCTCCTTGTCCTAACTATGCCCCTTTCTGGCTACTGCAAAAAATTAACTCTGTCCTGTTCAGAACCAGGACAAGTGGATATATTTTACTGTGTTTCATCCCATGTGAGGGCTAAGAGATGTTATGCTGGCAAATGGTTAGTAAGTAATCAAAATCTAGAGAATTTCTAAAGTTACTAGGTGGGACTCAGCCTGCAGTTGAGTTATTCTGGGTTTGTGCTTTGTGCCTTTCCTCTGGCCTACAGACTAGATCTGGATTTTTTTGTTTTAAGAGGGGAAATAGCCGCTTTGAACTTTGCTTCTGACATCTGTTTAGTGAGGAAAGTAATCATGTAGAGCTTCCTACCCTCCCTATGCTTTTACCTGGTGTTCTACATTTTGCCCTCACGAGGATCAGGTTGGGTAGTGGGGAGGGAGATGGGAACAGAGCAACACTTTTCCTTAAAATAGTTCTGCTGTTGCCATCCCATGTGTCTTTGCTCCACTGAGCACACATGCATGGAATGTATTCTAGGTGCTATGAACATGGTGTACAATCATATCACAAAATTAGCATTTGAGTAGTTTGGGTTCCTTACAACAGCAATTTCTACTTTATACTACACACCAGCAGGAAGCAGTTCAATGAGTGGTTTGATTTTTGTCACCATGATGCCTGACATTCAACCCCTTGTTAGTATTCTTTCTGTTCCTCACATGTGTCCTGCTGGAGTGGTACAGGTCTGTACCTTGCTTCAGTCCTGAAAGTACAAGTGCTGTACAAAGGAGGGGGCAGAATCAAAACGGTTTCCTTGGTTCTGCCTGCCACTGAGGAAGCTGGAGCAAAATATCTTATCTCTGCTGAGAAAAACTGGGATTAATTAGCACTGGTTCCCAAAGAAATAGGTTCAACTACACACAGGGTGGCTGAATACAGCCCAGCAATGGAAAGCTTTGTTTTTGGCAGCAGAGTGCGAGCCAGAGGCCTGGCTGTGAGAGGGCTCAAAACACTGAGGTGCTTGCCTGTTCTCCCTGTAGGCATTTGGTATGGCTTTGCCTGCCAGCTCTCTGCTTCCAGCCCTCTGCTTCCAGCCCTGTTGGGATACCAGCAGTTGGGAGAAAGTTCTTTCCCAGGAGAAGGAGGAGATACTGTTTCTTGTTCTGCTTATAAACTTCTGCCTGGCTTTTTATTCATATCTATTTGTGTATAAAGTCAAATACCCTAAATAAGCATAGATAAATAAATTCAAGCATATCTTAATAGGTTTTTACTCAAGTACTGCCCTAAAAACATGGTAAATTTCTGAACTGGAATCTTAACTGGGTTTTATTTGCTCTAAAGTTAAATGAGATCTTTATTCTTACTATGAGTGTCACAATTCCTTTTTAGAGAATATTTTCTTCTAAAACACATTGTGAGGTACTTCAGTGAAACTTTCAGAGGTCTATGAATAATTCTTTTTTGAAGATTACTTAAATCTCTTGGAATATTGATATGCCCCCACCTGGCTTGGATGATGAAAACATTGAGAGTAGATAGTTGTGGTGTGATTTAATGTTGACATTTTTTTGCAAGACCACTTTTAACTATAGGTTCTTTAACAATGGTGTTGCTATATTGGGATGCCAGAATGTGATAGAGAAGTGGGATGGGACAAGAAGGTTCCTTTCAAAGTCAAGGAAGTGCATATAAACCTCATCCACAAGTGCCAGTAGATCTGTGCAATTTGACAGATCTTTATTATATGCAATGGATGACATCCCTTATTTTATCAGTAAGCAACAGTACCCTGCTGATAACACTTCTGCTCTTAGTAGTAGCACGGATGGTAATTAATAAATCATCAGGTATGAGGCAGACCACAAGATGTCTGTAGAAGAAAAATCTGCAGTAAGAAGGACCAAAGTTATTTCTGGTTGTTCATTAAACAGATGGGCTTAAAAATAAAATGAAATCCTCAGCATGATTGTTAAAAGAGTACAGTCAGAGTGGGACCAGCCAGCTTAGGTATTACAAAGACTCCTGTGTTGATTTTTTGTGACTCAAATATAGCAAGGGCAGGCAGCCTTTAGAAAATAGCAGGAATGACTAGGAAAAACCATTTTTAACGCTGAGTATTTCTGGAAATTATCTTTCTGTACCTTGGAAGAAGTGAAGACACGTACGAGTTTGCCAGCTATTATCTTGCTACTGCCATCTGGCCACCAGCTCCAAGTAACTATCTGAAATCATGGAATGGTTCCTAGGACATGATAGCTGTCAGGGAGACCTTGGCTGTAGAACAGATGTGTTACTGCCACTGTTATTGGGTAATTGGGTGTTATCTTTTTCCCTCTGTGACTCTGCAGGAGAGTTCAGAAACTGTGGAACACAGAGGGAATTAATCTTCTCTTGGTGCCAGGGATGGAAGCTACCAAACCCCTTCAGTGTAAAAAGCTTTCAAAAAAGTGTTAGGTTTGATAAAGATGCCTTTAAAAATGCAGTCTTTCTATGTTAAAAAAACCCTGTAGCAACCTGATGCTTTGTACCCAGTGTGTTCGTTCTGTGAGCAGAAACCTGGGAGGTTTTTTTTTTTGTAATTACCTCCTCTGCAAACTCAGGCTCTGGCTCTGTGTGATGGTGAGCCCCATGACAGAAAGGGACACGATTTTGTTCAGTCCACACAACAAAAAGGGCTGAACTAGTACAAACTCTGCCAGTTAAAGTTTGGTTGGAAAATGTCAAAGGGACAGTTTCACCTCATAGATTTTATGCCATGTCATTTCATCTCTTCTTCTGTACAGTGTCAGATGTTCTGTACTGCTTCAAACTGCAGCTGTGCCTAAAACTGGTCTGCTGTGAGTTTGAAAAGTCCTTCCTCTCAAAAGATGTTTGCTAAAGATACAATTCCATGTATCCTTCTTTTAGTGCTGGTGCAACGTAAACAACCTAAAGTCCTGGGGTTCAGCTTCCCCCTGCTCTAAACAACCATCAAATTGGAGTCTGGCACAGTTGAGATCTACCACATCTGAGTCAAAGATGGGAAATGGAGAGAAGAGAAGAATGATAAAGGGAGGGGACAAGCATGAATCTTTTAAGTCAGCTTTGTTACGAGAGAAATAATGGAACAGAGCTTTGATCTCAGAGGGATGTGTAGTCAAAGAAATTAAGACTGGGGTTTGATAAACAAATCTGTTGATATGGAGCAGATCTATGTGTGCTTCTTCAGAGCTGAGTTGCCTCTGTGTGGTCAATAGGAACAGAAAACAAACTCAGGACAGTCAAACCAACACTTACGTTTGCAAGTAACTTTTTTGAGGGAGAAGACATAAGAAAAGGCTATGTTTTTTGGGGTAATGTTTTGGTTTGGGGTTTTTTTTTCTTATACATTGCTCTTTATGATGAAGCTCTGACACCTCACAGTTTCAACATTAATCATTGAACATAAATATGAGTTCAGTGTTTGAGTTCCTATCCCTATCTGACACTCACTGTGAAAACCCCAACCCCACCAAACTGGAATTCTGAAAGCTTGCCTCCTGCCTTGGGGACATATTCTACCTTGGTTCTGTATGCAGAGCAGACAGATTCTGGGTCCTCCTGAGGAATGAAATGAAAAGGGGAGGACACTGCAGGCAAGGCTGGGTGCTGCTTGTTTTCCCATTGGAAACCTGTGCCTGATTCCAGAATGGTAAGAATATGATGTCAGGCTGGGCTTTCTCCTCTACACCTAATGATTGGGTGCAAGATTATCCAAACATGTTACTAGAGCTGTATCCTTTCTAACACCAAATTGTCTATTTTACTTCTCAACCTCTCCCTTGCGTTTACAGCACTTCAGGATTTGCATTTGTGTTGCGGCACTGCTGTAGAAGTGAATTCTTGATCTTGCCTCCTGACGGTACAAATGGGCAACACTGTGCTTGGTGAGATCAAGCCACAAACAGTATTGCTGCAGGCATAAATAAACAGAGATGGGATCAGCAGTGTGGCTGTGCAAGTGGGGTAGAACAATAAAGTAAATTGAGGCAGAGAAATAAATACGGTTGTTGCTGCAGGAAGATCTTTGTGCTTGAAATAAAAAGTGTAAAGAAATGAAGTCTTTGTGGCCCCGTATTGTAAATTCTTAATGCATCTGGCCGTGTGAGTGTAATTGTCAGTGCTCTGCTGAGAAGATGGGTTAGGTGTCTTAAAATAACTTTCCCCTGCCTGTCCCCCTACCAAGATCAAAGGTACCAAAACCTAGACATATGTTTGAAGAACCACAATCAGGAAACTGAGGCAGTCAGCTTTTTTGAGTTCTGTACATTTTTCAAGAAAATGAACAGTTGTGTCCCATCATTTGATCAGTGAAGCCCTAATGTTCTCATGTAAGCAATCACATTAAGCTGCAAATCCTTCATGTACCAAGTGAAACCCATTTTCCAAAAGTAATAGCTGTTTACAGACTGGTCATGACAGGAAAATGGATCCTGGTGTTTTGAAAACGGGACAGCTATGGTTCTCTGAAGAATTTCTTTCTTCATCCTCCTTCAATGTAATTTGTTTTTGTATTTTCCAGTGTAGAGTCCTTGATTTTCTTCCCATGGAAACAAAATTTCTAGTACTTGTTTAAGAAATTAGAGAAGCTCTCTTAGCACTAGTGTGTGCACTCAAATCTGATCACAAGTATCTGTTGGGAAGTATTAGTGTTGGTCTGACAGATGTAGTTTGTCTCCTGTATTATCTTTTTCTAGAAAATCTGGCAGGCATAAGAAGGGTTTTAAGTGGTTTAGTACTTGACAATGTCTTTTCTGAGTAAAATAGTCTTATTTTAGAAGTGAGCGAACTGGATAGAAGAATATGGGGGGTTGGTAAGTCACTTTGGTTGAATAGAGAAGCTGAGCAGAGGAGTGTCACTCATTTGTAGATTTTAATTCTCTATTTCCTTGCTTACTGTTCTTTGTGATGGGATGTGCAGTCCAGATTCCTTTTCTGTTGTGAAAAAGCAGCTGAGTGAGGTTCACTTTTAAATAGATGGTGGTCTGAATTCCCCAGGATAGTCTCTCTTCACTGTTCATACTGTGGCATGCAAGTATTTCCTGGCCTGGTTGATTTCTTCGTCCAGGCAATCTCCAGGCTAGTAGCTGATATTCCTGCTGGCACTGCTGCTTGCTTGGCACCAAGGAGGGACAGGCTAGGGAGCAGCCTGGGGCTGGGAGAAGGGGAGTTGGTGGGGTGCCCCAGGAATAGCCCTCAACTTGTAAAATGTCTTCTCCACATACAGCGCTTTCTCTTTTTCCAGCTAATGCTGGGGCTTCGGTTGTGTTGCAGATCCTTGTTTGCTCTTAATAGGTCTGAGCCCAAATGTATCTGCAATAAAACGATTTCCAAACTGGTCCCTGTGTAAATCAGTATGAACTTTGCTACTTGCATGGCCATAGGCTCTTTCTTTATAAAAGTAAGAGAAGAGCATACAGGGATCTTTCAGCCTATCTGTGCTTTGCCATTTGCGTCTCTGGAAAGGCAATGCTGGATTATGAGCATTCCTGACCTTTCAAATTATTTATGTTCACCCAGAGATGAGGTTTTCCAGGTAACTACAACACTGGAAGCTTTGAAGACATAAAGCATGTTTTCTTGTTATGTTTGAAGAACAGTAAGCATAATGGGGTGGCTGTGTGTGTATGAACAATGACATTCCTCGAGTTCAGACACCAGCAGAGGTCTGGATGCAAGACATGGAGCAAGGGAAAGATTTGTCTTTCCTGGTGTGGGGCGCATCTCGCAGTGGGGAGCCATAAAGGAGGAATGAAAGTGTATTCTTTGGAGCTGCTGTCAAGATCTAATACCTGATTTGTTTGCTCCTTCAGTTGCTGTAATGAACTAATAGGTGTGCCTGGGTGGGGAGATAACAAGGCCTTGCAGCAGGATTGGGTTCCCAATGACCACAGGTGTCACTTGATATTTTGGCGTATCTGATCTCCTGAAAGGATAGCCCAGCTTTTCTGTGGGCAGCAGGACCTGGATGTTATACAGCACTAATTGCACTAAGCAATGAGAATGCTACTGGCATGCCTATCTTAATGGATGTAATTTCCTGCTTTTTACAAAGTTTTTCACACCTAGAAAAATGGTTCTGAGGAATGCGGCCTTGCTTATTAAGGTGTGCTTTCACATGGAGCAGACAGGTTGTTGAAAGCCTACCAGAATGGTCTCATGGGGAATTTTTCATCCAGCCTTTCTGTCTGGGCATTTGTAGGCCTAATTAGAGCAAATAGATGGTAGTAGTGCTTTAATTGTCAGGAGGAATAGCTCCATCCTTCTGTGGAAGTGAGGGCTCTGTCACAGGGATTGCTGACCTGGCAACCTGCTGCTGAAAATGTGGCTTATTTACTTTTAGTTTCCTTTCTGAGGGCTGGCACTGTTGCTTGGGTGGGATCCCTGCTCAGTGCCCCTGAATGTTCAGTCTCTGCAGTGGGCATGTTCTAGAGCCATTGCAAGCTTGCTCGGAGTTCTTGTGGCATTGCTGTCTAGTCTGAAGTGGGCACAAAACATGAATGGAGCTTCATGTTCTCTTTGTACAAGGAAACAAATCTGTTTCTGAGCAGCATCATGCTTGGATCTGTTCCTGGAAAGGCACATGGACTTGTGTGCACTCACTTTCCCAAACATAAAGAAGTTTACAACGTGTAAAAGGAAGATCCTAAGATATTAAAGTACTTCTCGGTCTTATCACCTTGTTTCTGTACAGGTGTCAGTTTTATGGTGCTATAGAATATGCTAGCCAGCTACCCAGGAGTACCTATGGCTTCACGATTTGACAGCTTGGTAGCTGATGGTCCCCTCTAGCCAGTGGTTTCTGAATTACGTTTGCTCTTCTATTTGTATTTTTTTTTATTTTGAGATGTTTGTGAAAGCAGTGAGAGCCTTCATCTTTGACTGGCGGTTAGTACATGTTTTACCTTTCCTAACTGAAGGTAATCCTTGCCTATACATGTGGATGTCATTAGACCCTGCTTTGTGGGAGAAAAGCTGGTCAAAGAATGTTAGAGTGCTGGGCTACTTTATTTTTCCATGGAATGCCAAATGAGGGAATACTATTCTTTTGCCGGCTACAGCTACTTCTTTTGTTTGCTTTTTCTGTGCTGATTATGTTTTTAACTAACTGGGATGTGCAGTGAATGAGCTGGGTATTTCTCATGCTTAGTTCAAACAAGTGATTAGGCTCTCTAGGGAATTCACCCACTGTAATGAAACCCCATTCCTGCCTGCCTTCTGGCTAGTGGAAGGGAGGAGGGGAGGTATCTATTCAAGATACAGCAAGGCACCTGGGTACTGGGATAGTACATTTTATTTACCCTCATGACAGCTCTACGTATATGCTGTGTCCCTTATTTTATGGATGGGAACCTGAAGCACATCAACTCTCACCGTTCCAAAGCAATTCAGAGAGGTTGCTTATGGTTTTGTTATGCGTGTTTTTTTCTGTTCTTCACATCCTTTTCTATATTAAAATAACTGAAGTTGATCACTTTGGTCTTGCAGAAATACTGCTGAAAACCTTTCTGTAACTTTAGATATCGGAATGCTTTGCAGAAAAATCTCCCAGGAGCAGACTTTCAAAGGTCACACAGGCAGTTTGTGAATTGAATCTGATTATGAGGGAATGCAGAGCTGAACTTCTGCTGCCTGATCATCTTCCTGCATTTTCATTTTCCAACCCAGGTGATGTGGTAAGTGCAGAAGGAAAAGGAAGTGATGAGAAAACAGTTTCAGTGGTATTTCTGTGGTGGCCAGCCCATCCTGCCCACTGCTTTCCACAGTGCCAGTTTTCTGAGAAAAATGCGCACCCTTCAGTGAGGCATGCTCTCATCCAAAGGAGCCAGGAGCACAGAGCTGTGCTGCAGACAGTGCAGCTCTGCCTCTTCCAAACAAATCAGCCCAGGGTTTGCTGGACCATGTTAAGCCACGCAATTATTGCAGCAGTGCAGCTCTGGGTGCAGAGTCCCCAGGGAAGCTGCTGGCAATGAGGAGCCTCCTGAGCACCAGCAAACCCACAGGATACTGACAACAGGGTCACACATCTCATATCTCTTCTAAAATGTAGCACATAGCTGAGGATGTGTGGGTTCCCTCTGACAAAACTATTGCATGGTTACAGCAGAGAGGCAGACTACCTGCAGTTTTCCGGTATCAAAACTCAGTCATCGCTTCCTTGGCTTATTTTAGTGATCATTTTATGGCTGACCATGGGCAACAGTGTCATCTGGAAATGCAGTGTGGTATAAGCTGGGATCTTGGTGATGAGGACAAGAGGATATGATATCAAGCTAGAAGTAACAGTAGTTGCTGTAAATACCTCTCCTCCACTGAATGCACTGAAGATTGTATTTAACAAGTGGGTATTTACCAGACAGCCCTGCTTACATCCCAGGTTGTGATCCAGGCTAGATGGTAGTGTTGCTTCTTGTTTTAGAGCTGACTGCTCAGCACAGTTGTTGCACAGTGTATTAGGTGCCTCAGCCCCTTGTATTGCTCATGGCCTTCTCTTCGTGGCTCTACAACCAGCCTTGCACAGGCAGCTCCGTGCCCTGGCCTTCAGGCTTCCATGACTGCTTTTGCACAGCCTCTGGGGCATTATTTCCTTTCCCTTGTTGTTTGTGTTATTCTCATGGCCTTGCACTCACGCCCTGAGGTGGCAGTCACAGCCGTGAGCATCGCCCGCCGGGCTGCAGCTCTTGCTTTTACACGAGGGGACCTAATGATGTGTGCACAGAACTGGCACACAGCACCTGCCCCGCTCAGCATGTGCTCTGGTCTTTTCCTGTGGGAAAAGGATGGGGAGAAATGACCTGCTGCACTGGAGGTGTGCCTGGCAAGGATGCTGATCTGGGGGCACCATCACCTCTTGTCCTGGACAGCCATGGGAGAGTGTTTTCCCTTCCCCTTCTAGTTCTATCTATCTCTTATTCCACCCCCCC
>VZTI01002127.1:658028-687017 GCA_013397865.1 Struthidea cinerea | reverse complement strand
TTTTTTTTTTTT
Source organism: Struthidea cinerea (assembly GCA_013397865.1). Classification (NCBI taxonomy): domain Eukaryota; kingdom Metazoa; phylum Chordata; class Aves; order Passeriformes; family Corcoracidae; genus Struthidea; species Struthidea cinerea. The sequence goes on along the minus strand of VZTI01002127.1, from coordinate 687,005 downwards.
TTTTTTTCCCTGTGCTGACTTCTCCAGCCTTTGAAACTGCTCAGGAGTGTGGTGCAGGACAGCAAAAGCATGTTACAGGCCAGTGGGCCACCGGCAATGGCACAGATGTGCTCAGCAAAGAGCTGCTTCTTTACCCCCCCTCGGATGGAGCAGCACCGAGGAGCTGACTTTGGCCCTTAAAAACCCTTCTCCTTTCAGAGGGATGTGAGCACTCGGCATTCAGGCTCCTCCCCACCCACGGAAAGTAACTTGCGCAGGATTTAGCACCTTTCCTTGTTGAGTGATTTCCCCCTTGGAAACCTCGGGAAAGGTGTTTTTGAGGCGGGGTTAGCAGACTCGCTCCGTGGGAGCTCCCTCTCCTGGCCGCGGGCCGGGGCCAGGGCTGTGCCCCGCGCCGAGGTGTCCGCCCGCGGAATACAAGGAGCTGACATCAGGTGTAACCCAGCGCAGCAGGGCTGGCAGGCTCAGTGCCAGGACTACTGAATAATTGGAAAACCCCCCAGCACCAGGTTCTGCCTTTGCCTTATGCCAATAAAAATGCACAGCCGCAGGATTTGATTTTCCCCTTCTCGATGGCTGCTCTTGTGCTTACAACACACTCTTGTGGTTTCCATTCCGCTTGACTTTCTCTGTCCCCCGTTGCCCAGGCAGTGCCTCGTCTTGTTGCTTTGTGACGAGAAGCATCACGATTTCTGTCTTGTATCCCTTCCTGCTTAGAACAAAAGAAAACATCTCTGCCACCTCCCCTCTTCCATACTGGCCATCCAGTCTTGCCTTTCTGGGTTCATTCTGTGCTTTGTATCTGTCATTCTCACAGAGACTTGGTATCTGTAGAGTGTTCTATGAAGCCAAATGGTCTGGGGGAAGACTGAGTTACTGCACCTGTGCTGCTTAACAGGGACTCTCAAGTACAGTAACAGGTATCTGTTTGTCATGCTTTTGATTCTTGCTGTCTATAACTGCAATCCCTCCATTATGTTCAATTATTTGGGAAAGCAAAAGACTTGAGAGATAGCAATGGATTCATTTTGAATACCACCAAAACAAGTAATTTCCCTACTGATTATCTCTGTTTTAAAATAGAGTGGAGAAAAATAGTTCACATGAGGATAGGGATGATCACTTCTGGCAGAATAATAGAGTGGAATTCTTCTTTGAGTGTAAGGGGGAAAAAAAGGGGCATGTTACTACTTTTGGTGGTCAAGGTAAGTCTGGCCTCAGCTGTTGTGCTGGGTCTTAACCTTTCTGACACGATAACTGGAGGCTCTGTACTTACTTTGAAAAGCTTCTCTGTGGCTTTGGGCACTGGGTGAGGTGAGTACCGGCTGACATCCTGATGTAGGTGCTAAGAAGTTAGAAGTGGAGAAATTCTTCAGCCTTTTCTCAATATTCTGTGAGCAGACTGTCTTTCCTATGTAAACTATTTTAAACAAGGTCACAGTTTCATAAACTTCTTGCACCTGCAAGCTGTTTTGCAAGATTGTTATGGCTTTGACTTTGAAAATATTTTGGAATAAGGTATCTTAGAACTTGGCCAATCCTCTCAAGGGGTCGAGGAACCAATTGCCTTATGCCATTCAACACACTTTTGCGATCTATCCTATAAAAGTAGTTAGAAAATTATTAAAGCGCTTCCACTTGTTCATAAGCCTGGACTCTGTGTCATTTTCTTTATGCATCTCGGATGTAACAGCGACATCCTGATGCTGAGAGAGCGACATCTCTGGCAAGCAAGATGTGGTAGGACCACAGTGCTAGGCAGTTTTTCTTTGTGGATGGGCTTCTGGAATTATTGTGAAGTATCATGGGGTAATGTAAGTTGGGGTAGCCACAAGAGCCACAAAAACAAGCCAGTCTGTGGCTTGATTCTATTTGTTCAGAAAAAGAACTCTGTGGAACTCTGGAGCTCTTTCTTGATAAGTTTGTCATGATACATGGATGACCTGAAGAAACAAGACATCCTTCAATGCAGTAAAACAACAGATCCTGGCTGATACAAGGGGCAGTGCTAAAATAAAGCTGCGGTATCCTACATGATGATGGGACTGTAACAAAAGTAGTTTGCTAATCAGATCTAGAAAAAGGCCTTAATTCCCTGGTGACAAGTACTGACTGGTTAGGGCTTCCTGAGCCTGGGGACTTGGTAAGAGGTAAGTTTCACGTGAGAAGAGTGATATGGTTGTTTGCACAGCCTCTCTGAGGAAGTCCTGTTTCAAACAGGTGACCCACAGTACCATTCACCTGGGAAGCAAACTGGAAAGCTGAGGTGTGCTCAGTCAACAGAAAGTTGACTCCTACTTTTGGCTCTGTGTGTGGGGTCCATTTAGAGTGGATCATTTTTATACAAGCATATGGGGTTACCCAGGGGAGATTAAAGTAATCCTTAATGGAAAAGGCTCTGTGAATTGTAAGGTATGCAGTGCATTATAAAACCAGAATTGTGCCAAAGACACAGAAGTGCTCTTGGACCACTGTCCTGAGACACTGAATTGAGAAAGAAAACCAGAAGAGGATAACAAAGAGCTGGGTAGAGGGGGAGAAAGGTGACTCCAAGCCACTTCTGTTGCTTCTGCTGTGTGGATCATTTAATTAAGGAAGTCTACCACAGATTGTCTTTTCTCGGCCTAAATATGGGCATTGCTAGCTAAGATCACTGTGTTGTTGAGCTTGCTCCTATCATGGCAAGCTGCGAATGATGATGCGCGAAAAATAACTGGTTCCTCACGTTAGTCGTATGTCTGGGAAAATCATGGCTTCCTGTGGCATTTTCCATTTGTTTGTCTCTTGAGATGCCTCTGTTCAGACGTGTGATAGCTGGCAAGAAAAGCCTTATCCAGAATCTCACACTATGACAGCTTCGCACTAAGGTGGTATTTAGTTTCATCTCTCTGGAAATGGATGGAGAATTGCAGAGAAATGACCACCTAATACAGAGCCACATCATCTCGATACCTGCAACCCCAAAATGCATTAATGTCTTTGTGGGTATCAATTCCTGTTTATTCCTTTCAATCCAGTTGATCTAATTAGTCATCCACTGGTCTTACAGCTCTCCACAGCAAAGCTAGCAGGATACACAACAGGACACGCTTCTAATCTTTCATTTTTTCGGTTTTGCAGCCTTCTGCATCACACCACATACTTGAAGCTAGCAGCTGGAATAGTCTTCAACATGAAGCCAAGTTAACTGAGTGCTGACTCTGGAGGATCCAGTCAGCAGAGCAATGTGGGTCTGGCCAGTAGTTCTCTGTGTGCCCATTAGCAGTGTGGAGAAGGAACAACAGAGCAAACTAGGGAATTTAGCCAATCATGGTAATTTGTTTCAGTTGGTGAAAGCTGTTGAGGTTTGTTAGACACTCCAGCAGGAATTAAACATCTTGGCAGTGCAGTGAGAGAAGAAATTTGACATGGATAAAGGTACAATAATGCCCATTGGCAAAAGTAATCCAAGTTTCTCTTCACTTGCCTGGGCTCTGAATTTGCTATCTGCTGTGAAGGCAGAGCGCTTGGGTAGATGTTATCACAGATTTCTTAATGAAGCATAGAGCCTCAGTTTTAGAAGGGAGCTGAGCTGCTTGTGTGTTTGAAAAAACAATACAGTAACACAGAGTGAACTCTAATATATGGATATTCTGACAAGAAGTTGATGGAGAGCACATACTGCAAAATTAATGCTGCGATTGCCTCCTGCTGGGAGGCGGAGCTCAGTAGGTCAAAAAGAATTGTCTGCTTGCAGGGATATTGAAAGCACCCCAGGTTAAATGATATGAGAAATACTTAAAATGCTGTTCTATCTGTATTATTCAGAGGCATAAGCTAACTCCTCTTTGAGGCATGGAAGAAAGCATTAAGGACATTGGTATTTTTTCTCAGAGGTTTTTGTTTTTCAACGTCTTTCCTTTCAAGTATTAGTACTGGCTGCTGCCAGTGGGACAGAACACCAGAACGGACTCAAGTCTGATCCAGCTGGGGAAAAAAAGTTATATTTCTGTCTCAAAATTACCGTGATATGTGGTACAGTGCTCTGTTATATCAGTAAGCTCTCAGATATTTGGTCATCCCTCCTTTAAAGAAATGTACTGTCATCTCGTTAAATGCTAGATCTATGAAATTTTGTGCTGAGTTGGACAATATTTCATTCACCAGGAGATAGCTTCAGAAGTCTAAAAACTCACATGCAAGAGGTGAAGTTCTGAAAGAGTCTGGAAAACTCTGCATTTGACAAGAGTAGGTTTTTGGCTACCAGGCTGGTCTTCTCCAGGAGCAAGGCACAGCAGAGTATGTGAAAAGCATTTTGACCTGTAAAGGTGTGGAGCATAAGGATGTACCAGGAAATACAAGGAGAACCAAGGGCAAGCACTACATTTAGCGGTTGTATAATGCTCTTAACATTTACAGTGAGTGGATTAAACACATAAAAGTAGGAAATATAAACACTTAAAAAATGTAGTTCTCCTCTTACAAATGCACAGGATAGACTATACTGCCTTTTCGTAAAGTGATCAAATGACACTAGCTTTTAAGTACTTTACTCTTGATTTGCCTTTTCAGTGCCAGGTTACAACCCAAATGCTTTTTCCTGGAGCCGTATAATTTGGGAGCCATTATTGCACCAAATGGCACACCTTTTTTCCTCAATTTGGCAGTCTGGATTTGTTTGGTTGGCTTTTTGCAAGCATTATTGTGCTGGGCAAAGTGTTGTTCTGGCAATCTAATAGTATTATTCTCCTCCTTGCAGGCTATAGCAGTGCAGGAAGAACCAAACTAAATTTCCAGGGAGCACACCTGGTGCCTGGGCGTGGCCAGTCCTTGCACTGTTCCCCATGCATTATGGGGACTGCTGTGTGTCCAATTTGCATTGTGGACCCCCAGACATCAAACTGAAGCCAATCATTTCACAAGGGCCCTTGGAGGCTCAAATATTTCCCATCACAGATCTGAGGTCTGTTCCTGCAGAGTACCAAGGTGAACATGTCAGGTCTTTTTGCTTTCAGCCTGGAGGTACCAGTGCTGTGCAAGTTGGTGCTGGCTGGGAATTTTAAACACCTTGTATAATTTCTTCAAAGTTTTGCCTGCATGCAGTGGTCTGGCTGGGTGCTCAGATGGCTTTACCTCAAAGTTTGTGTAAAACACTCTAGGGCAATATTGTGCAAAAAAAAATCTCCTGCTAGGTTGTTTCCAAAGGAGACAGTGGGATTTATTGGCTAGGGAGCATTTTCATTGAGGGACACCACTAATGCCTGTGCTGTGTGGTACAGACCTATCCAGCCAGTTCCTGAGGCACTAGTGTGATGTATTTGGTTGTTATTTAGTTATTTTCTTTGAGGAGAGAAAGCATGAAGAAACTTGTTTTCCCAAAGTCTTTTTATGTGCATAAATCACTTTAATTTGCACATTGCATGCTTTCTCAAAAGCAGCTGCATGGCATGTTCCTTGAGCCTAGGCCATCATTTGTTGAGGAAACAAATCAAAAACTGACTAGATCCTCAGCTGATGAAAAATGGAATTGGAAGCTAGTCAGTTTTTGCCATCTAAGGGCTTGACTCCTGCTCCTTAAGAGCCTTCTTCCTTTTTTTAGCAATTTTTGTCATGGGAAGCAGTTATGGAGTAAAAGGTGAAAAGATATCCAAAACTGTTCTCATGAGTGGCTCTTCCAAAATACGGTTGAAGGATGAGAAGGAGGCAGGGGATAGTATTTATATAGGGGAGCAATAAAACTTTATCATGCAGCTGTTGGCTATTTTGCTGTAATAGAGCAAGGTCTGTGAAATCTGCTACTGCCATAGAGGAGTTTTGCTCCTCTAGTCAGGAATAGCTGTAGTCTTGTCACCATCGAGGGAGGGAGGCTCTGGCTGTTTTCTCAAGCATTCATAAGACAGTCACTGAGTACAGGGTACTCATCTCTGCATTCAAAGCTGCTCCTGCTGCAAGCAGTGCCTAGACCTTAGTGACTCCCTCAAAGCAATTGAATTCTGAGTGGCTGCTGTTGTTTTTTAAAAGAACATTCAATTCTTTGAAAATATAATAACATCAACCTTTATTGTTTTGCAGCCTGTGCTCTGTACTTGCAGCAAACTACTGTTTAGAGCTGCCTGTGTGGTTAACCCATGGGAGTGGAGGTAAAGAGCCACAGCTGTGTCTCTGAGCATAGAAAGGAGTTAAACATACATTAACCATGTATTTTCTGCTGAGAGTCTTAGAAGTTTAAAGACAAATGGGCTCCAGTCAGGCAATGTCTTGCAATTACACATCATTGCCACTGAGTCAGTAAGCCCACCTGCTTGCTGCTGTGTGTTGATACAACCCAGCACTGTGCTGTATTTCAGGACTAGACTGAGCAGATGCTGTAGTAACTTGGCTGGTTCCAGCATTACATACCTTCCTAGCACTGCCATGGGGCACTGGCTCATCTAGAAAATTTCAAGACACTGATTTCTAGGTTTCGTTTCCTTTTTCTCATTGTACAACTTGTGTCATTCAGGCCTGGTACCCCACAAGGTGTCCTAGTGTCCTATGACCAAATGAATGAATTTTCTATTTTCCCCTCTTCCTTATGCCCTTTGGCTCACATGGGAAAGAAAAGGCTGGCTTCACACATAGGCATCGACTGCAGACCTTTGGGGTGAGCTGCTGTGACCAGTGTATCTGTATTACTCTGTTACAGACCCTCAGCACAGAGCCAGTCGTGACTATCTTGTGTTTATCATTCCCATTTGCAGAGAGCAAGGAGCCATCCTGCCACAGGTTGTGGAGGCCCCAGAGGCTGGGTCAGGAATGGCCTTTGGCCCAGCTATAGGGGACCACTGATAATGATGGTGGAAAAACCTTGGTTACTTCTGCCTTTTGTGGGGCTCATCTTTCCAGAGAGACCAGTGTTCTTCATTTACAAAATCATTCCCCAAGTAATGTGTCAGGCCTGAGTATCTTGCTGCTTATGCCTTGTACCTTTCCTGCTGATCAGCAGAGGATTTCCGTTTCTGAAATTTGTCATTGTCGCCACAGTTCACTCAGACTATGACCAGCTCTCTTGGCATCATAGAGATGGAGCCCAAAGGCAAATCCATGTGGACTGGCCACTAATGCTGACAGAAGTGTGTTCTTGTAACAGAAGTGGCAGTCCAAGGAAGGTCTGAGTCTCACAAGTGAAAGTATGGCTTGCTAAAGAGCACAGCGGTCTTGTGGCCAGGAAACAGTGTTTCTTCATGGTGTGAAACACGTGGTAAGGTGAGAGGAAATATGTACGTGATGCTGCTTACTTGGAGGGGAAATATTAACAGGAGGGGAGGGTTGGGGTGTGTGGGGAAACATCTGTGTGAAGTGCAATGTAGGAAAGGGTTTGTGCACGAGGAGGTTCATGAGTCTGATGTGAGCGAAGGAAAGAGTGGGCTTTGCCGGTGACAGCTTTGGGTGCTTAATAATTCTTTGGCCTGCACAGGAGGAGAAGTGTGGAGAAAAGAGTGGTGTCATAGGGCTCTTCTGAGGTAATAAACTGTGGTTTCAAGAGATTTATCTATAGCTATGGGTAGCCTTCTGAATGGTTAGAGTGAAGAATGTGCCCATGGGTTCCGTTTCCTTCCCTTTCATTAGTGTCTGGAGTTTTTAAGCAGTGGCCTTGGGGTAAGGCCTTTCTGGTGAAGGATCATGAAGAGATTAGACACATTGACTCCAAACCATACACACTCCTTCCTTCGCATTTGAGCTGTAGAGCACAGTCTCTGGAGCGTGAGGTTTCCAGAGCTTACAGTTCAGCTGCTACATCTCTTATAGTGGTTATGAGCATTAGAGAGCAAGTCACTCAGATAGTGTTCGAATGTTTAACTAGTCCCAGTTTCTGAATCCTGTGACAGACTGCAGAGAACTCAAACATTTTGGCTAGAACCCTTCTGATTTTTATGTCTTGCAGAGATTCTTTGTGTGCTGTAGTTGGTAGGGTTATGTTCTTCCTCTAGGTCTGCTACACCTCACTGAAATTGGACAATAGTCTGTCAGTTGGATTTACCTTCTTATTTAGAGACATCTGTTTCACAGTTAATTATGTCAAATCCAGAGTACAGCTCAAAAGCCAAGTCTGGTGCCAACAGTCTTTAAGTGCTACCTGAGGTCATCCTATCCCTGAAACTGCAGGCTAAAAAGCAAGCAGCAAATTTAATTGATGGTAATAGCAATATTTGTTTCCATTTCTTTATGAAGGAAGGTCCAGGCATAAGTTGCCTGTAAGGATTTTTTTTTAATTGAAAATACGCACATAATCTGTGCCTGTTCAGGTTAAATCCAGGAGCTTGCCAAGGAATGGCTTGTTCTGACAAGGCTGTCAGCATACATGTTTACCTGGCACCATATTCACAGGCATCTGTTCTGCCTGGTGCTCTGTGATATTTACCGTGTTGCAGGTCCCCAAAACACATCCCATGAAAGTCAGCTTGTAAGCTCATATTCTTCTAATTTCAGGCTGATAGCTCAGCTAAAAGAAACAAGTTTGCTCTGAGAGGGCCTTTGATGCTCCATGGTGGTGAGCCTAACTCAGGTGTACTCTTTAAGGACAGCCTATGTGCCACTGCCAGCTTCTGAGCGGTGACTGCCATGATGACCCCTGCCTGCACCTGTGGCCTTCTCTCTCACTAACTTTTCAGCCTCTGGTTCCAAGTAGGTCTGTGACAAACCCCTCAGCTTTTACCTGGTGTCGCATGCAGACCTTTTCAAAGCAGCAATAAACTTTCCAAAGGGTGATTATGTGGAAGAATGTGCGAGAGTTTTGCAGGAGTATGGTGTAGAAGCACACAGAGGGAATGTGTGACAGCACAGTTGCTAACTGTAAATGGTGTAAAAGCAGGACTTCAGTGTGATATTGAGACATTGGTACAGGCACTTGCAAGCCCTTATTTCTAGAGCACCTTGCCAGACTGGGGGGATAAGGGAGTGATTCAAAGTGAAGGTGAAACAAAACTTACCAGATAATAGGGTGCTTTCTGTTTTACTGATTTCTTTATGCTGAGGAACTAGTACCTTCTGCTTCTGTTTCAGGTATAGTTAGTTATGTAAAATTATAGTTATATTGTAAGTGATTATAATTGTTGGCAGGGAAGGCAAGGGAGCAGATACAGGCTTTGTTTGCTCTGATTTTGAATTTAACTTTTGGCAAAGACAATTCTGTTTCCATGATCGGTCATTTCTTTTCCATCTATTTGTTATAAAACCAGATAAAAGTCTGTCAGTACAGGAGTTGAAGAAATGGAGTCAAACCAGTGGATGAAAAGCCAAAGAGGACGATATGAACTAGATACCAGATATACTATCACATCATAATTGGTGGAGGATATTTCCTGCCTTGAGATAAAAATGGATTGTGTTTCTTTGTCATATAAAGCATTGTCATCTTCTTAAGGCTAAGGCTGGATAAAAAAGTGTGATTTAGTTGTTCCGAGGAAAAACCCTTCTTCTCTTAGTTCCCAGGCTCTGCTCAGGAAGCAGGAGACCAGCAAAAGAGAAAGGGTAGAAAACCATGCCCAGGTTGGATATGGAGTCAGTGAAAGGGGATAAATTTAGGACCAATTGTGCTGTCACTTGTGTGCACTTCTTTTTAGGTGAGGAACAGGAATGGGATGGAGACTTAGTGGAATGAATACACAATGGTTTTAGGACTAGTAGCAAGCTTTTTAGAGCTTTGCTAGAAGTGGCCCGAGTTTAATTTTGACCAGCTAAAATATTATTAAGCTAGTTGTCTATTCATCTGACTGCATCTTGGAAGTATTTAACTATCAGGTGTCTTGTGACTCTACTGTTGGTGCATTCCCACTGGAAAGGTAAATGGTTCTCTATGAACATTTCTGTTTATGGTAATGTGCTCTGCACTGTGGGGAGGTAAAGGAAAGGCAGATAATTCACAACATGGATTTGGCTCATTAAGCCGCATTTAGACCCACAATGAATTGTCTCAATTTTGTGCTATCTGAAGAGAGTCAGTCTTGTAAGAGATTTTTCCGTGTTCAGTCTTCTCATAGGCTTTTTGACATACAGCTTATGGTCTGCCTAAGATGTGTGTTTTATACCTGTTTGTGCTCTCTTTGTGAATGCTCAGCTGTGTCTGTTTGGTGCTTCAAGCTTATTTCAATTCAATATAATGACTTCAGAGAATATTACCTAGGCCCACAGGAGGGTTTGCTGTATTTGAATCAATTGACTTCAGTAACCAGAAGGAGAATGAGTGTGGGGCATAGAGCCAGTATAAGAATAGGTATATAAGGTAGTTACTTTCTTTTAGGAAATGCACACTGAGAACTTTCTGCTTTTGGTAAAAAGCTATTTCTTTGAAAGCCCCAATTTGAAAAAATTCCTGAGAATATCTCCAAAATTAAACGGGATTTACCCTCTTACACTGAACAGCTCAGCAGCATGTAATAAAGCACAACTCAAATTTGTCCTTTAGGAAAATTCTATAACTTCAACATGTACGGTATGCACAAGCACTAGCTTAGAGCATCAAACCATGATGCTCAGCTGAACGCTGCTGAAAATCTGGCCTAGACCTGGGTTATCACCTCACAGGCTCTTCTAAGTCTACAAAGAAACTTATTTCATTTGTGTTTGCTGAAACAGTTAAAAGGTGAGTTGACTCTGAAGCAGATGCTGCATGTCAATGGCAGTTTCTGCAGATGAGTAACAAAGCTCTTCAGGAGTACTAAAAATAGACATAAACTATAGTTGGGAAGAGTCAATCCCTAGTACCCAATCTATAAATAATCAAGCTATCGACTATTATGATAGGTTTATGACTTTCATGTATTTTAAGCACTTTGGAAAGCAGAGATAATGATGTGGATGTTAAAATCATGAATTAAGAAGTGAGGACTTCTGACACATGGTTTATGTGACTTGCAGAAATCGCAGCCATAGATTTTTGGAATCTTGCAGAGCAGTAGTACTGTTTTCAACCTTCACCAGTTTCAAAATGTAGTCAGATAAGAGGGTGGGACATTTTAAAATGCAATCCCACCACTAGATGGGGGGAAATAGTTATTTTGACAGTACTTTAGAGTCCCTCTTATTCGAAAGAAAACAATAAAGCCTTTACTGTTCATGCTTCTTCTATACCCAGTACGCTGCTTTTAAGCACAGTTGATCTGACAGTGTGGGTGCCTGCAGACTGAATGGGTCACTTGAACTCTATATATGAGACAGAACAATAGACACATCAGCAGTTCATTTTCTCTTTTCCTAAAGTAGATCTCTAAATAGATAGGCAGCTGAATTACATTGTAAAAGTGCTTGTTTTCCCTGTCCTGGACTATAAAGGGATCCTAAGTGGTCTTTCATCTCAGATGGAGGCATCTTCATTGTAGGTGTCAAAAAGTGGATGAAGCAAGGCCCACACTTTTTTTTTTTTCACTATTTGCAGGTGCTGTCTTTCACGATCTTCCTTTCTGGGAAAGCACTTCTGTCCCCTGGACTGAAAGATTAGGAAGGGACGTCATATGCCTGGGTAATCTGAAAGGTTTGGGAGAAGCCTGTTTGCTTCTGTTTCACCATCTGTCTCCTCTAGAACAGAGTAATCTCAGGGGTATGCAGTTGCTTTGCTTGTATCATGGGGATCCCACTGTGGCCAGGGCTCGGGCACACTGCAGGCTGCTTGTTCTGTTTCATCAGTGTCACATATGCTTCAGCTCTCTGGTTATAGCTGAGGGAGACTTAAAGTAATTTCCACACCTACTCCTTTCTCCAAACAGCTTTCACTTTAACTCATGAAAATGTACAAATGCTGGGGGGGGGGGGGCTTAAAGATGGATTTCTAGAGCCAGTGTTCAGTTTTGTAAGACTTATGCTTGTTATGGTACTTCAACCAGGGTGAAAATATCCCCTCAGGTATTTCTTCACCTTTAAACAGGTAATTCTGAAAGCCTTGGAGCTCGATTCAGTCCACAGGGAACATTAATAGCAAAATTGTTCTGAGTTTCACAGGCAATGGATAAGGCTCAGGATTCAGTCAACAAATCCAGATGGGTTCCCATGTTCAATTTTTCCAGCAAAAGTGCTAGCAATTACAGCTTTGTTGAAAGCTGTTACATTCTAAAAAGCATAAAAATGCTCCCAATCTGCATCTTGCAAGGCTGTCCAGCTTGTCTATTTCCTTGATCTTTTTGTTCATGCTAAATTAAAAGGACACAAGTTATTATGACCTGGTTTGCTGATTGTTTACCTTCGTCTTTCTTCCTACCTTCAGAAGGAAACTTACATGAGAACAGATGTAATATACCTGCAAGTAACTTCTAAATTTTGCAGAGGTTTCCTGCTTCCTTTCTAACATGTAAAAATGTGGCTTACTTGTAAGCAGTTCATGGTGAGAAAATTTAAGGAGTACATACCTTTGTATTTAGATACTGTTTTGTATTCAGTAATCTTTTTTTTGTCCTTAGAAGGAATTGGTCCTGCAAGCTTTTAGTGAAAATCAGTTTAATAGCTATGCATGTCCATATGCACACAAAAAATACATCAAAAATGTTGCTTGGCTCTTACCAAAGTGTTCTTCTTTGGAATGAATAGAACTTCAAAGGATAACTCACTTGGAAGGATACATATTTTTTAAAATTAAAGGAATAAATTCCTTTTGTTTAGAAGATATTTCTGTCAAATTGTCCTTTTAAAATGAAAAACTTCAATCTTTAACTTTGCAAATTTCAAACCAGAATAGTTCTGTTTTCTGAGCACTACAAAAACCCATGTCTTTTAATCTAAGTACATTGTATGATTTTGCAAATATTATTTCTTGTCTTGAAGACTGCAATTCTGGGGAAAATAAGTACTGAAGAGAGCAGAAAAAAAGGAAGGAAAAAACCCCCAGCAGGTCTTGCAATATAATGAACAGTCTAATCAGAAAAGCCATGTACAGGTGTAATGGGAATAGGTAGGGTAGTCACTTCAGATACAGCTAAAGCAGGGAATATTTCAGTTGCTAAGGCTGATAACCTTGACTTTTATTGCCATTATAACTGATTTTTTTAATATAACATCCAGTTGAGAACCTGGACACTTTTTTTTGTGATTACAGGTCCAGCTAAGAAGGTGTAGGACCCTTCCCATCCTCTTGAAACAGGAATTCTGGCTGGATACCATGCAGGAGTAGTTTTCCATCACTTTTCCATTCCACTAATGTTTAGAAAACCCTCTCTCTTTCACTGGGAAATATGTAAGTTCAACAGGAACTGTGAAAGAAATATGCTTCTGTTTCATAATGGGAAGGTTATTTTTCTACCTTAGCTATGATATAATACCACTTTTAAGCTTTCTATCGTCCATCTCCTAGCAGGGATTAAATTGCTCTTTGAGGTATAAATTCCTTTGTTCTGCTAGGAAGGCTCTGAATGAGGAGAGAGCACAGTTTAGGAGCTGAGCTGATAACCAGGAGAGCTACATTCAGTCCCTTGGACTGTCAACCTCAATAAGTCACTCCTTGGCTTTAAGCCACCCCCAAAATGGGATGAGTGATGCTTTCCCTTGCTGTTTGTCTCGCCTCTGTAGATTGTAGAATGTATGGTGCACGAATTGTCTTTCCCTTCATGCCAAGGACACCAGAGACCCAGATTGCAGTTGTGGCTTCCAAGACAAGCTATAAAGAATAACAGGAAACGAGATTTTTGTCTTGTCTCTGTTTTAGGCAGACCTCATTAAGAATTTCTTTGTGTTCCTCCACTTAATGTGTAAAGATAACCAACTGATTCCAATGGGGATCTACCCACTGAAAAGGTGAAAGAATCAAAGTCTCAACGTTTCCTTGCCACAAGAAACTGCTCCACACTTACCCCTGCCCTCCTGCTGCTTTTTCTTGCTGAGAGTGAATTTTGACTTTTGTACCAGCAAAGATGGAGGTACTTCATGGAGTAGAGAGGAGCCAGCCCGTGGGTGTGGTGAGAGTAAAGAAATGGGATGCATAAAGCAGCATAAATGTTGGTACCGTGGGGAAGATGCTGAGCAGTGAGGGAACACAAATAGGACAGACAGGAGTTTTGTGTAGATGAGAAGGATTTGGGTAAAGCACGTGTGTGTATTATGCTAATTCTGTACAGGGTGAATTAAGAGCTGCAGAGTCTTGTGGCTCATTCTGCTACTGGCAACATAGTAATTCTCCTGAAAATTTCCACAGGAAAATACTGTCTTTGAATAAGAAACTGGGGTTTCCTTTGAGGAAAAGCTACCTCAAAAATGTAAGGTTAAATCAGTATTTTGAAGGGAAATGATGATTTTCATTTAGCTTTTTCTTAAGATGCTTTTGTTTATTCCTTGTTTATGAATAAAATATATATATAGAACACAATTCTGTTTTAAATTGAAATGGAACAAAAGTAATTGTTTTACATCAAACCCCAACAGTAAGCATAAAAGGGGATTTTTCATTGCTTGGCTTAATAGTTGTGAATACGGGGGGGGCTTTCAGCTCATTTTTAACTTATCACTAAGTTGTACAGTGCTGTTTAGGCACATGTAATGTTTCTTGACAGTTAAGATAAGATAAAATGTTTTGTTGGGAATGAATAGCTGCAGTGTTACACACTTCTGACTCACTTCTTGGGTAATTGAGGCTTATATGATCTCTCTCCTACTGGATTTGGAGGCATAGACAAGGTGCAGCAGGACCACCATGTAAACAGCACTGATAGGATGCTGGGAAATGGGTGGCCTCAAAGCTATACAGAAATCCTTCTGCTTTGTCATCTAACCATATCTACAGGGCCAGTTGTTGGTATAAAAGAGGTGGTAGCTGCCCAGGGTAAGGAGGCTGCTGTGGGCAGTAAGAGAGCTGCCTGCCTGGCTTGTCCCAAAGCCCTGCCCGAGAGGTGTGAGCCCTGGGGAGCTGTGGCTGGCCCCTCCTCAGACCACAGCCTCTGCCATCCTGCCATCAGCCATGCAGCTGGGGCTTTGTGTCCCACAGCTCTTCATCCCAGGTTCTTATCCTTCACCATGGTGAGAGCAGCTTGTCCCTGCTGTCTCATCCTTTGGCATTCACACTGACTCAGTGTATGTGGACAACAAGCCTTGAGCTGGTTCTGTGTGGCTGTGCGACACTCGGAGTCTGTTGTGGTGAGCCATGGCCAGAGCCATGGTCAGCTGGACCAAGCAGACCAAAAGGTCCAGTGGTTTGATGCCTCCACAGCACAAGGGCTCGAAGGCACAGTGAGCACCCAAAAGGCTGTGTGAAGCACGCTGACCATCGGCTGCTGGCCCCCCTCCTCTCCTGGTTCATATTTGCTCATTTCTCCAGAAAGTTCTATGTTCGTCGGTTGGTAATTGGCCCACGTTACTCCTCTACTCCCCACTCCTTCTCCCATTTGCCCTAATCCCTTCTCCCCCGCCTTGTAAGACCCCCTAACTGGTAGTTTATTGGTTACTGTATGTTCTCCATGCCTATTATGTAGGGGTATAAAACCCCACGCCCGCCTAATTTTATCGTCTCTCCTCATGGCTTTTCTCTCCAATAAACCCTTCTCTGCCCCACGAGGAAGTCCCTCCGCTTTTTTCCTCCCTCCTTCACACGCCCTGCCGTCGGTGGGCAAGGCAAACCCGAGCTGGTGCTTCGCCTGCCCTCCAGCACCGCGATCGGCTTCCGTCCCCCCGACCTGGGGCAGGTAGAACATTGCCCGGTGCTAGGGCAGCGTGCTGGCCGGAGAGAGCACCGCGGCACGAGTCTGCTTCTTGCTGCATCAGGCAGTGCTGCAGCATTCATCACCTGCAGCTGCTGATCAAAGAAGAAGGAGACTTTTCTGTGAAAATGCTTCTCTACAGATTAAACCATACACATTGGCTGAGTCAATCTGATTTTTAGCAGGCTGCCACAAATCTATGCATGTCCTTCTCTCTTTAAAACAGCATCTTCAGCTTTCCTTATAAGATAAAAAGCCAGAAGAAAAACAAGCTGACAGTAAAAGTAATTCCTTATATGTGTATACTGTTTGCATAGAATACATTCCAGCAGTGTTTGCTGTGTCAGCTGGAGTACAGAATTGTTTTTTGAGCTCTGGAAGAGAGTGTTAGCCTAGCTGTGTAATGGTTGAAGTAATGGTTCAATTTTTGGTGCATGTCTAACATCAGAATGAATGCCTTTGAGATGTCAGAAAAGAAGCTAATTACGGACATGAGGTTTGAACTGCTACCCTGTTTTGACAAATGGCATGTGTAATTGGAAGCAGAAACCTAACCCAAGCACTCTAATCTTGTTAGAAAAAAAGGGCATCTATCATCAAGTAAATCTCTTCTCTTGCCAAATGGTTGTTGAAATGAGACTTTTATACTGTAGCATTTATCGTGGACTGTATGGGAATAATAATCCAAAGCAAAATGTGTTACTGTCCTGGCATTTTATACATACAGGAAGCTGTAAACTAAGTATCAGGGAAAAGGAATTAGAATTGAAAAAGTAGAGCAGCATTTGAAACTCATGATATATTACTTTGGTCTTCTGATGGTCAGGAACAAAGGCCATGTCTCTTAATGTTAAAAACTATCTGGTGTGTACTTGGATAGGAGCCTTTTCACTGGCATCCATACTTCCCTGGCAGTGATAGTAATTTATTTTCTCTCTCAGCCAACCCTAGATTGATGCAACAGGCAGTTTATAGACTTCAAGTGGCAGAAACAACCATCCTTTAAGTGACATGTAAAATTGAAGACTTAGCCTTACGTTTGATCATTTCAATCCAGTCATTTCTTCAAAGCTTTGTGTTTGCTGTAATTTTATTTCTTGTCTCTTGTGGTAAGGTCTGATTTGTCTGGTATTTCTTGTTCCTTCTCTTCACACTACGTTTTGTATGTGAGTTAAGCTTGAATGCCTTTTACTTCAAGCTTCTCTCCCTGATGCTCTAGTTAATTCTGTGTTAAGCTGAAGCTTGTCCACTTAAAGAGGCCCCTTTTGGAATTGAAGGCAACAAGTGCTTTGGATGTCACAATCACTTTCTGTTTGTCAGTGCTTTCTGGAAGATGGCTTAAGCTGAAGCAGAGTACCAGTTAATTCCATGTATTTGTTATTGTTCTTGGTTGCATGAAGTTGCCACATGGGGATCTGAGTGTTATTGCATCTCCTCAATATTCAGGAGTAGTTGTGAAAGAGTCCTCAGTTTGATCTATGAATTTAGAGGCTGTCTTGAGGTGGTATTTTTGTGATGTATCATACTTTCTGGTCAAAAGCACTAGGAAGGAATGGGCTTTTGATGATGTTCCACTGAAATCTAACAGGAAAATTTCTGGCTCAAATTTTTTTTTTCCGTGGGGGAAAAAAAAGTATTTGTGGCAGTTCTTATGGAATGGCTACTTTTCTCATACTTGCTTGCTTTTCATACAAATTATGAATATAGTGCTGCTTCTATCTCTGGTTGAATTTATAAGAATAACCTTTAAAAAACACCAAATACTGAGCCAAAAGTCAGGTCTTAGAAGTGTGCCCAGGAACTCAATTTGCTGTTGTTTTTAGGGTGGTGTGGTTTTTTGTTCTGTTGCTGTTATTTTAATTTTTTTTCCCCCCATCCCTCATGGCTGTAACAAAGGGATGTGGGGCAGTAGATTCCCGGCCTTGTTAATTTATTTCTGTCTCTCTGTGCTCTAGCAGAAAACCTCTGGTAAATCACACCACAGCTAGTTGAAATGTTACCTTTCCCTAGCTGTTCATCATGCTATCAGAACGCTGAACTTCATGGGCATGTAACAGCCCCAGCAGATCTTCGTGTCTTGGCTACCCCAGCTTGGTATACGAGTCTGGCCTATTAATTTGCGTTGCAATGAAAACAGGCCTGCACTGCTTCGCTGGGCTGAGAGCTGGAGTGCCAACCAGACAGATGCACCGTTCTTAACTGGCATAAAATTGGTGGGATTACAGCAAAAGTGGAACAGGCCAACTCTGTTGCTCCTATCTTGGACATGGTAGGCTTGAGCAGGCTGAAAGTGGAAACACTATCAGGTGCTGGACAGAGTTGGCTTGAATATTTGTGCAGTCTCGTGTCAAGGGTAAAAATTCCTGCTCAAGTGTTTGTGTTTCAAAACCTTCACTTCTAATCTGACTAAGGGCTAGAGACTTAAGATGGAATCTTGGAAAAGATTCATTTGAAAATGAAAAAAACTACTTAAAAGCAAATAAATATAACACCCCCTGCCCCCCCAAGTCTTACTCATGCATTTTCTGGTCCTGTTTATAAAGCAGAAGACAGTTTGAAAAATGGTAACTTTAACTTGTATCATTGTCCAGGTATCCCATTTTTCTACAATACTTAAGCTACTATTGCTTAAGACTAAACTTAATTCACTCTGTGCTGTTCCCCTGGTCCAAATTCTTTCTTACTTTGGGGAGCCAAGGCTTGATTTTTTACTTTACTGCAGTATTAAAGTATTCTGTCCTTCCCCACCGAATAGAGATTTTTTTTTTTTTTTTTTCTGATAAGATTGTAATTTTATAGTCTTCTGTCATGTTCATGTTTCTCTGGAAGTCAGAGGAGCATCTCTGGTGATTGAGGCCCAGAGCCTTTAAAGTTGTTTCTGGGATCTCTGTTCTATTACTATCTCTGAAGGCTCAAACATGCTCAGATATCCTTTAAGTACATGCCAAACTTTCGTCAGCCTCAAAAAAGATACAGACCTGGAGAAAAGAGCTGCTTAAGTAGATTCGTTCTGGGAGTCCTGAGGTAGCACTGCTTTTTGTAGTCTCAGCTCGCATAAACCAAAGCCACCAGGAACTACTGAGTGGTTTTGGCAAGCATGAAGGAGAGCAAACATATTTAAATTTACACTTGGCTGGTTGTATCCTCAGCCCTAGGTTTGTTCTTCACCAAGTCAAACACGAAGAACAGAACAAAGGGCTATTTGATAGTCCATGCTCTCCTGGTTTCTCCTGCTGCTGTTTTTTTTTGTCTCCATTAACAATTGTAGGACAGCTCATCTCAGCTTCTCTGACCACCTCAGAAAGGTTTCCTTAGAGCTGTTTCAGTAATGCAGCGACTGCTTTTTGCATACAGAGAATGTTTTACTGGGCTTAATAGTTAATATTTATTTTAATATTTTACTATTTTACTTATTTTATCTATTCTTCCTTCCCTCTGTAGGATTTCTCAAAGAAAGTAGCAAGCATAGCACTCATTTGGTGAAACTGAACCTAATGTCTGCTTCAGCGATGTACTCACCTGCTCAGTCTTGCATCTGGTTGTACTGAGATAGATGGGTTCACATTTCATGTAGCTGGCACACACTACAACTGCTCTTCCAAAAACCCTTGCAAACCATCCTTCCTCTGGGTGTTGTGTATGTAGCTTCAATAACAAATAACCTTGGTACAGCACATGGGCTGCTGCAGGGTTCACTGCTTTCATACAGATAAAGCAATCTGCACATGGCTGAAGTCTGAGATAGGTGCCCAGCATCAGCAGCAACCAGCTTTCAGCCATTCTCTTTAGAGGGCTGGGTTTACCTTTGGCTCTCACCTGGCAGTGTGGGTGTCTGTGTCCTTCCCAGCTCACCTGGGGCCGTACTGTCTTGCAGGGAGTTATGTTATCTGAGGAGACCTTGCCTTTTGGGACAGGTATTCCTGCAGCACAGAAGTGTCTCTGCCTTTTCCTTAGGTGAGAGCTTTAACAGGCACGTCCTAATCTCTTAGAGGCAAGGGGGAAGGCACATTGGGGGCTGGATACAAACAGGACAGTGGGGCTCAATCCACCTACAAGGTAGTTTGGCGAGCATGAGAGGAGCTAAGCACCCCTTTCTGCCCTGTGCTTTGAGCAGAGCTGGTGAGAAGGCTTGAGCTCAAACTGTATTTATTTCTCCTCCTCCCTCCTTCTGGTTTATCTGTTCTCCAACACCACACTGCCTCACACAGAAAGCCAGACTGACCTGTGAAGCACAGGGACTCTGGCGAGGGCTGAGCAGCGAACACTGAGAAAGGAATTCGGGATTTGGCTGGAAGATTTGTTTATATGTTTGCTTTTGCCTTGGGCAAAGCACATTGTGAAAAGAAATGGATCTAAAAATAAGATGGGAGTTTATACGAAATGGAAATAACTAAAAAGGGGGTGACAGGAAAAGCAGCAGAAATATATAGGACAGCAGCACTAGCTTGAAACAGAAGGTGTGGTAAATGAAGGTTGGAAAACTAAGGTGAAAGCAATCAAGTCCCCTCTTCCTACATCCTCTTACATGTAGTTCTACACAAGGCTCACCTTGTGTTCACACAAAACACAGCCTGTTCTTCCGGGGTTTGTTGTAGGTGTGAAGATCCACCCTCGGAGCTGCTTGCCACTTAGCTAGCTCTGCTTGAGGAAAGGGACAGTTGCCAGGAGAGAGCTAGGGACAGATAAAAAACTAATACTGGGTTGCAGACATGCTTGCATCATCCTAGCACCAGCAGAGGACAAACTCAGCCCCTGTATGAGAAAATGAGATTGCTCCTCAGGAGATTGAAGAGATGCTGGTCTCCAGTATAAGCCAGAGGTTTGGCAAAGGGAAAGTACCAATTCGGCACTGTGACCTCGTGCTGGGTTTTTTTTGACACCACTAAAATATCGAAACCCCATTTTAATAGTGGAAAAATATCTGACTTTTAAAATAAGATTATAAAAGTTTTCAGTTAATATCTGCTGCATCTGGGAGGGTAGGAGGGACTGACCTTCAGATTTCAAGAGTCTGGAATGAGGAATCTGCTGATAGGCCTTCAAAGCAAGTCACAGAAGAGCAGGCTGTCCTGTGAACCTGAGATAGACTGTCAAGGGAAAACACCCTGGCCTACTCACTGGAAATGCTCAGAATAAAAAGACTGAAAAATCACTGTGCAGTTGAGGAACCCATTCACCTCCTTAGTGGAAAGTTAAGCTGGAATGTCAGAAATGCGGGGGTCTTCTCTAGCTAAATCTGTGTTTAATGATAGACCTATTTTATAGGTACCTGCTGTGGGCTGGTTTAGAGTTGCCAGGAGGCTGCTGTTCTTTCTGACCTTGTACAGTGGTAAGAGTCTCACTCCGTATATGTGAGCACATGAAAAATGTGTCTGTAGCTATTTATATAAAATGAGGAGGAGGTTGAAACAGTGGTTATTTCTGAAAACTCTAAAACAAATCATCTATGCTTCTGTCTAGATAGTGTGTATATGTCTGTCTAATACACAATTTATTTCAAAAATAAGTTTATTTCTTCAGAAATAGCTGTCATTCTAAAAACACTGCCCTCCCTGAGGATGGAGCTGATGTCTTTTTTTGGAGCGACCATATATCAATGTTTTGGTTGTAATTTGGTTATGTCATCTGTGACAGGATGTTTAGTTACTGAAAGGATAGAGAAGGAGAGGTACTTCAGTGGTGCAAGGAATTTTGTTATATTCTTGGTAATACTGGTTTGAATTTTTTCATAAGCAACATAGTAGAACTTGCTGTTAAGTAACACTTAACAGCTTCTGCAAGCTTCCTTTAAGTCATGGATTTCCATTTAGCTTGCCAGCTTAGAAACAAAAATGAAAGAAGTGGTTAGCCACCCTTGCCTGAGGCCATCTGCATGTTTAGCTGGTGCAACAATGATCTAATGAAAAAAAGTCAATTTATCATATTTTTGTGACTTTTTTTTCCTTTTGAATTTTAAAGCTAAAGAAGTTATTCACATAGAGAGATAAAAACCCTAAGGGAACAGCTTTGAAAAAAACTCCCTTACTCCAAGTTTTGGTGTTCCCTTCCACATCAGCTTATGTTCCAACTGAGTATTAGACACCACTGAATCAGGACAGTTTTATGACAAATTCACATGGAACCCCAGGTCTGCATACAGCATTCACTGTCTTTTTGGGAGTGCAATGAACCAAAGCACAGATAAATGGAGAATCAACTCCACTGTCAGTTTCAAGCAGTCAAATTAACTTTGTCTTTCTTCCTAATGTTACACATGTTTGTTCATCACATTTTTTTTCAATTCAGGAAATAAGTCTATTCTGTGACATGGATGTACATGCAAAATTGTTGGAAAAAATACATAAAACTGATATATGGATGGACTGCAGTAAGTTCTTGCATTACAGATTAGAGGCCTCTCCTCATCAAATCTTTTCTGGAGATGACTGAGACTCTGTACATTTAAAGAATTTACTAAATAATAGGTAAGAAAGTGACAATTTACACTAATTGAAATTCATATGTAGTACTTAGGAGATTTTTAATTAGATCTATTTTTATATAAAACAATAATAAAGACAAGAGCATGGTAGATTATAGCATTTTCCAAGACTCAGGAATGACTTGGAATGAAGACTTTTGCTCGGTTTTTAGGTCTAACACTTACTAATTTTAACAACAGATGTGGCAATAAGTTCCTCTGTCAGTTTACTCATTTCATGTTGATATGTAAGATTTATCAATACCTAATTGCTGGGGTTATCATAAAGTCTTTAAACATGTTTGTTATGCAACCAGACACTCAGGTAGGAAAGGCTATCTAAATATTAGGTTTTTACATCTTGAGGTAGTGAAACCTCAAGGTTATTGACCCTTGGAAATTACAAGATTCAGGAAAAAGACACTTCCCTGTAGAATTTTTGTCTGAGGTGTATCATGCTTTTCTGTGTTAGGAGAGATGTGTCAAGCTGTAATTAGAGTTTTGGGATGGTGCAGCTTCAAGTCATTGTGCAGATCTCTGTTAGACCGACTTCAAGACAGTTCTGCCAGCAGTGCCCAGCTCAGCAGCAGGCCCTTAGCATTTGTGTCTCCGCGCTGAATTGTTGAAGAGTGTTGCTAGAGAACAGTTTCACAGAGCTCCTGAATTTCCGTGCTCATTAATTGTCTGTGCATCTGTGTTGAAGTAGGAAGCCCCTGCATTTGCTTCATAAGCCTTCCAAATGCTTCCCCTGCTTGGAGATGCTTTGGGTGAAAGATACCCAGGTGACTCAGACAACAGTCCTAGAGGTCTATTGTACCAGAACTCACAGCAACTCCTAGCAAACCCATTTGCTTCTAACAGAATTCTTTGCTTTACTGTACTCTGCTAAACAACTGATAACAGAAGGATGTGAAGAAAAACACTGACTGACTTGAATAGAAAATGAGAG
Source organism: Struthidea cinerea (assembly GCA_013397865.1). Lineage (NCBI taxonomy): Eukaryota > Metazoa > Chordata > Aves > Passeriformes > Corcoracidae > Struthidea > Struthidea cinerea. Next base: position 663,970 of record VZTI01002127.1, on the reverse strand, counting down.
AATAACAAGCTGATCTTAGCGTTGATTACATAAATAAACATGGAGGGGAGGTTTAAGTGCCTCTGGCAATCAGCTGAAATTACTATTTCAAAGAAGACCACTCTTTCTGCTCAGTAGAAAGCATCTTATTTACGCTGATGCTCATTGTCTGGTTCAGAAGGGAGAGGGAATTGTTTGCTGATCTGAGCTGGGCCAGTGCATGACACAAGGCAAGCACAGATTCAATTTCCAGCCTTGCATATGGTATCCCACCCCCTCCTCTCTGAAAGGGATAAGGGTTGTGAGGATTGCTATAGAAACACTATTGACATCCTTATTGTTCCAGCCTTTGGCTGCTTTTCCTGTTATTCACCAGCTGATGACCACAGAGGCCATTTCTGTGTGAACAGTATCTTGGCTTTATTACTGGGTATGTGGTATTGAGATGATCTAGACTGAGAGGCCTGAAACCTGATGTCTTCTCCCTTACAGAGAGGTTCCAGCCTAAACACCTTCAAAACTAGACTTTCCTCTCAGGATTTACCTCAGTTCTAATGGATACCAGCAGAGGAAGCAAGAATGGAAGTTAATTGAAATCTTTGTTACATGAAGTGTGGCTTAGGAAAGCACCCAGAGGAGTTTAGGAAGCACAGACAAAGCTGAGTGATTGGCATTTCAGTCCATCCAGAGAGTGATTGTGTAGGAAGGCCAGTTTTGAGCCTTAAGTTGAGTCTAGGTCTTCCAGTGAGGTCTAAAAGTGTTGGATAGATGTTCATTGGCTGGCCTAAAGCATTCTCTTCATGCTGAACAGTTTGACAGCTGTTTTCACAACTCCTCTGCAGATGATATGGTCATACCACTGATATGGGAGTAGCACAGGCTTCTTGTTTTTCAGCCATATATGAGTTCCTTGGCCATTAGCAGAAGTCTTCTTGATTTCAGATGTAGATTAGATAGTGTCAATTGTTACGAAGGCTTCTTTTGCATTACTAGCAGTAGTTCAAGTTATTTTGAAGTCTAATTTATTCATAAACAGCATGCAGCACACTTGGATACATTCTGTGTTTTCCTCATCATATCACATATGGGATCTACTGTTGTTTCAGTGGAAAACTCCCCTGCTGAAGAGTTAACAAAAAGCAAAACTGTGCTTTTGATGACACAAGGACCATTTGTGGTTGTGTTGTTAAGGAGTATTTTGCTTACACTCATCAAGTAAAGTTAGCAGAGAATTTTTTCTGGTGTAATAATGGCTTTGTAGAGACCCTAATGAAAGGACTGTGCAATTCTGCATCCCAGAGAAGCACAGGAGACCCAAATTGTCACTGTGCCTCCCCTAGCAAGGCTGAACTTCACTAGCTGTTTCTAGCGATGGAGTATGCCTGCAGCTGACTGTTCGGGTGCCTGGACTTTCTTCTTGAAACCTTTTAATTTAAAATCAGTTAGACAAGTGTTTTCAGAATTAAAAACAGAGTGATTTAACAGATAATTTTGTAACCTGTGAGTTTAAATTGCAGGAATACGTTCATTAGCTAAATTGAAAGTTAATAGAGCATTTGTCTTACGCCGAAGAATCTGGCCTACAGTAAGGAGGGACATTCCTTTGCCTGTCTGGAAGGAGTTTATAACAGGATTACAGTTAGCTCTGTAATTCTAGCTGATTTGATCCGAGGCCAGGAAAGAGAGATGGAGCAGCTCACATAAAAATGCAATCTCACACAGTATTATTTCATTCTTGGCAGTTCTTTTGCCTTCTTGTCTTACCTAGCTGTATGTGGAGGATCACTGACTCCACTCTGACTGTACCAGCTTTGTATTTGGAGTCTTGGAAGAAGGACATATGAATCTTGTGTGGTACTGACTGCCTGACCCCCCAGAAGCAGAAAGGCAGTAATTCATACAGTGCTGAATAAATCCACGAGAGAACTTGGCAGAGAAAAGGAGCTAAAGGTTAGTTGATCTGAACAATCTCAAATTAACACACACCACCTGCCTGCTCCCCCCTCCCCCAGCCAGATTTGAATCAGCTCTTCCAAAGCCTAGAAGTGCTTTCCAGTAACCCACTTTATCAAGAGCAAAAATAATTCCTATGGGAATAAACAGCTGAAGCAACTATGATTTTTGACAGTCAAAACTACTGGGCCAAATTCTGCAAGTCCTCCATCTGTATTCTGTTAAATTACTGCTGGCATCAAAGCGAATAATTTTGCTTGAGTAAAAGGATAGTGATGGCATGGTGCTGCTGGACTTGAGTGAGTGTGTCTGGACCTGTTTACTACTTGACTGTGAGAGGACCAGCAACACTTGTCTGTCACATCAATGAGCAAGGAGCCATGACTTGTGTTCGCCAAGTGAAAAAATCACACCAAATGAACAGACAGAAGGACCCAAAATCACAGCTGAACTGACAGACAAGAATTAGAGAAATAAGCAGGACTGCATGATTCGTCTGTAAGATCTACATTTAAAAAAGAGTCTGGCAGCATTTTTAAGAAAGTTAGGAGGCTTGGAAGGACGTGTGTTGTTGTCTGTGTTCACCATACTCTAGAAAGCTCTCACCAGTCTTCCTCCTCCTGTAGTGCTGCCTGTGAGGATGGCTCTGCGGGTAAGAAGAGCGGGTCTCAAATGGCAGCAAGGTTGGTGGGGAAAGCCTGGCAGAAAAGGAGCCTTCATGGAGACCTGAGAAGTAGCCTTGCTTACTTCAGCAGAAGTACAGGGTAGGGCTTCTTTTGTTTGGAATGGTGAGGGTAGGTAGGGACTGTCTATGGGAAAATTAATGTGAAATAATAGAAGAGAGAGGGGGGAAAAAAATCAGCATAAGGCTGCAAACATTAGTAAACTGTGATAATACTCTACTCCAAGTGTCTTTATCTGATGGTGGGCTTATATTACAGCAGGACAGGCTTCCCATCCCTCCTTTAATGCTGTTCTCTATATGAAAGGAATTTGGATTCCCCAAAGGATTTTAGTATATTTAGCAGCTTTTTCAACGTTGTAAGGAAAAAGTTGTAACTTGGTTGATTTATTAAATATATGCTTTTTATTAAATCCTAGAATTACAAACTTCCTAGGTTTTAGGGTGTCCTTTCTTATTTTGTTTACTGAGCTTTCTAAGGGATGAGCTAATTAGTTACAGGCAGTTCAAAGCAGTTGTGTGTATGCCCTGTGCACCTCTTAAACATTTGCTGAAAGGTATAACAGGTGGCTAGGTGGCAGGTGGTCATAAATAATCCTTTACTGTATTAAGTTAGGATTCAAACAGCTAAATTTTCCTCTGTCTTCTTTCCGTGTTCTTCTGTGAAGATGGTGCCTGTGGGTTTTTCTGAAGGCAGTGCTAGGTGGGCATCATGACGTGCTGAACACTGAAGCAAGCAAGATAATTTCCACAATTGTTATCTGAGTAAAAATGAGGTTTTGTTGGACCTTCCCCCAACCATCTTCTGTTCATTGTGGCTTCCCTATTCTGTATTTTCCCCTCCATGAGCCCCATTTTGCCAGCCCACAACTTTGTCATAGGCGTAAATGTCAAGTGTCTTTAAAAATGAATCAGAACACAGTTTCTGAGACCCTTGGGCATCTGATTTTCTCCATCTCTGTACTTGCCCTCTAAAATGCTCTCTGTAATTACTTGGTATGGGCTAAGTTGGACTAATTACTAACAAATAAGCGTAAAGAGAATTACTGGAACTTACTCAGTTCCTCAGCCAGATTTCCGACTTCTCACATACTTTTCCTTACTTGTAACAGTTAATATGTTTAGTACCTCATCCCACACCATATTAGCATCAATGCCAGGATTTGTGGGGGTTTCCAAAAGTACTCATTTGGTCTCAAATTAGACCAGAATGCAAACTTTATAAAAACAAGTTTTATTTCATTTTCCAGAAAATTAGTCTTTGCAATTTATTTCATTTTCAAGTTCTTAAAGATATTTTATATTAAAGGTTATATTATCTATAAATATTATATTAAATTATAAAACCTCTATAAAAATTTAAAGGTAAATATTATTTTTAAATTTAAATATGAAATACAAAGATAGATGAAAAAATTAAACCTTTCAGGATTTTTGGGGGATTTACTATTCATATTGTCAACCCAACAGTTTGCCAAGGTAAGCATGAATTTGCAAAATGTTTTGGTCTACCTGAGACTTCTTTTGATTTTAGCAAAATGTTAACCATCAAATGTCGTCCTCAGTTGTACAAGCAGGATTCTTTACTGGAGTGAAATAATATAATGATGTGGCTTCAAGGAGCTGTTTTGGTTTATTCAATGAGCATGGATTTACTCAAAAGGCTGTGGAGGCTCAGAGAGCTCAAACCCCACTTTTCCATCTGACTAGCAATGGGCCAGTATGATAGATACACACCTCATCACACAATGTAGTTACAGCTGGATGGCTATGAACCCCATGTAGTCGCTAATTCCCAGAGAATACAAGCAGAGATGTAGGGTTGAATGGAGCCCATGTTTGTTCAGAGACTTCCTTGCTGCCTCGTGATTTACAGTTTCAAGTAGTTTAGTGTGCATGTGGTGAGTATGCTGTTTCTTGCTGTATTTGGTGCCCTGTTTAGTCACTTGCTGGAGGTTTGCTCTGTCACTTATGAATGGGTTTAAGAGTGACTGTGACACTCAGAGTGCAGTTGGGATTGGGTAAAATTTAGGAATGTGCATGGCCTTGCAAATTGGCTTGGGAAGGATCATGGCCTTGAGGGTACATTTGAGGAAACCTTTGCAGCTGGGCCAGAAAATGGGCTTGGGGTGCTAGTGCAGCTTTATGAATCCATCTGGAATGTTATGTGGTCTTGGGACAAGTATCAGGGGTGGTGGACATGGTCTTTGGAAAAAATGCAGGCTTTGATGCATTTGTCTAGCTCTCTGTGTATGTTGGGACTGACATATACTGCTCTGCTGGAAGGTCTTTTTTTGACCTTTCCTTTGATGTTTCCATGGCAGCTTGCTCCCACTGGAAAGGAGTCCTCACATAGTTCTTGTGGTGTGCTGGGTAGAAGAGAAGTGAGGCCAGGCAGCCATTGCACTTCTAATTTCTAGTCCAAGATTCACTATGAATGCTTGAATGGGACATTTTGAATACATTTGTCATCACACATTCCATACAAAATCAGACAGCAATACTAACTGTTCAGACACTGACCTTAACTATATTTATATGTAGCATGAGTACCCATAATTATAGTCAAGTGCAATACATGAAGTTGGTGTTGCTGCATGCAATTGTGAACTAATCTGGGAGGTCTCATATACAGAAAATAGCTGGAGAAGTATTGGTGAAAGGGAAACTAAGCTAAAGGATGAAAGTACCTGGCAAAAAGCATTGTTTGTGCTTAGAAAACAAAAGTTTATTTGTGGAGCAGCACTAAGTACTGCTGGTAGGAACATCTCAAAATGTTCCCCCAAGGACAGACCACAGACCAATATTTACATAGAATGAAATCTGTGCTCCTTTTTCTCCAAGTGTATAAACTGCAGTGGTTTTATTTTTGGTGCTGACTTCCAGTATTGTACAGCACCTGTAACTTGTGTATGCACAGCAGCTCAGCTCCAAAAAGGAAGGTTAGTTTGTCTTAAGGGAGGTATCCAAAAAATGGAAGCCATTCCCTCCTCTTCCTGGGGTGCAGTTTTGAAAAGAATGAAGAGTAGCTGTCAGAAGACCAACAGGTTTGTTCAGAGTGCTTGGGAAGTGATGGTGATCCCAGACATTATTCCTCTTTTCCCCACAGTGGTGTGTTCTGCAGAGGGAATGCACTGTAGCAGAGATGACAGTCTGGGCAGCTCTTCTCAAGAAACTCAGAGTATGGAGCATGTTCTCAGCCCATGCTGCAGAAATCAGCCTTCTAAGAGAAACTGGAAAATGACATGGGCACCAAGGTCCACACCTATAATTTCTTTTCTCTGCTTTTTTCCTCCTGTCATTCACTTTACCGATTTTTTTTTTTTTT